>JANHZT010000124.1:41513-56949 GCA_032468215.1 Stegonotus admiraltiensis
CTGACTAGGCCATGCCCACCATGGCCACGCCCACCCAGCAACTGGGCAGAGAACTCCTTGCTAAAATTTTTGAAGCCCACCCTGATTAGACCTGTTCTGAGTCTTCTTGCTCCTCTAGTAACCGTTCTAGAATTCCTCCCTATCTTTGAGACCATTCCTCTCAGGATGTGGACAGAAATTCTCATGTAATGTTTTTGTGGAAGAGGGAGGTCACCTGAGTATTGGATACAGAAATTGAGATGTCCACCTTAAAAATCAGGATGGCCCCTGTGGTCAGTTATCCCATCAGAATTTTTTTGGGAGGGGAATAGAAGCATTTTATATACAAGAAATAATAGGCAAACACAAATCTATCATGAGACACAAAATTCTGTCAAAGGGAATACAAAATAAAATGAAGAGAAGAATTGGTGGCCAAGGGATATAATCACTAATGTAAACTTTATTTTATAGTGCTTAGATTTAAAGTAGATAAAAGATTTATGGTTTTGAATATTGTAAGATTGAGTTTGAAATAGAATTGTCTATAAACGATGAACATGTAATTGCTAAAATGCATGCATTTTTATTGAAATTTGAAACAACGTATTCCAAAATGGGCTAAAGTTTTGTTTATAAGATACAGATGGAACAATGGGGAAATATGTAGCTGAGAGGGTTGAAATTCACACATTACATCGGTGTTAATCTGAGAACAGTTTGACATATTGACAAGATTTTATTGCGATAGCTAGGGGGATTCTCAGTCATTTCCCAAAGGTGCTTTTTTTCAAGAGGCAACTGGACTTTCTGGTTTTTCTTTAAAGATATTTCACTTCTCATCCAAGAAGCTTCTTCAGCTCTGGTTGGATGATGGGGAATGGATAGCTATTGGGATAGCTATTACAAGACATTTAAAAGAATTCAAACAAGTAACCTCCCATTATTTTCACTCGTATATTAGTTTCTATAGAAGTTTATGAAACTTGCTCTAATAAATTGAGTAGCTTGTCAACCTATTATATTAATACATGTTGGTATTGAACTTTTGTATTTATCAATAAACCATCCAGATGATTCCAGTTTTTCTGAAACTATAATTAATATTGTCTGTAATCTACATGATGGAACCATATTTTTGGCATCAACTAAATTTAGTAAGAAAATTGTCAATAGTAAAAATCATAATTTTTACCAGCCTTCAAATCACATTTAGATAAATGTCATGAAAGGAAACAAGAATCACTTTTATTTAGAAAAGCATTTTTATAATCTTCCACTAATATGAAGGCAATTGACTGAGAGAACAGAAGCATTTTCCATTTTCATAAATTTAACAGTTCCTATTATTTCATGAAGACTTAAAAATGCAGTTAGAAAAAAAAACCTTAAGCATGCAAAATCTTTGGAAAAATTATAATAATATTTGAAAAGTTATCAATGATCTCAAAATTTCTTAACATTGTCGTTCAGGCTTTTCATATCACTCTCGAAGTTTCTTTATTTGTTGATTCAATTTCTATAGCCACCCAACTCAGCCAAATAACTCTGGGAGGTTTACAATTCTATGCAAAACTCTGCTTTTCGTTTTTTCTTTTTCAAAGTTCCAAGCTTTTATCCTCTGCAAAAGAGGCTTCAGTCTGGGTTCTTTATTTTCAGGGAGTGTGATAATTTCTGTCGGTTTTCTCTTTAAGATTTGTTTGAGCATGCCTTACTGTTAGTTAAGGGCTAATTACTGATGCTGTTTTTTTCTGTCATGTATCTTTCTATCACCCTGAAGCTGCCCTGTCTGCCCACATCTTTTAATCCCAAGAAGGCCAAACAGAAGCACAGAAATAGTTTGGAGCTTGCAGATGATCAGCAAAAGGATTGGACAATAAAAGACGGGACATTTGCGCACTACCCCTGCCCCCGCAATAATTAAATAAATGCAAGCACAACTCTGAAAATTTCTCCAGCATTCTCTTCTCTTTAAAAATAAAAAAGAGCACATTTTTCTTTCAGGAAAATTGAATAAAAACTGGGCTGAACTGATCTTCTTGACACAAATCAAAGTAACAAGCAGTCAAAATTTAAAATGCCACGTGCTCAGGTCTGGTCGCAGGCTTTGAGTACAGTCCATGGAATTAAAAATCCAAATTAAGAACAAAAGACCAGGTTCGGCTCAGATTCATAAACAGATCAACGTTCCACTGAATGGCAAGGATAGGTGATCCCCTGGGTAAGTGATGTGTTAATTTCGGTTTTCCTTGAAATCTCGTGGTATTATTTGCCTTATGGCAAGGGGTTTTCTCTGCTGTGGTTGGGATGGCAGTGAGTTAGTGGTGAAATCTATTTTTTTTTTACTACAGGTTCTGTGGGAGTGGCTTGGTGGGTGTGGCAGGGGAAGGATACTGCAAAATGTCTATTCCCACCCCACTCCAGGGGAAGGATACTACAAAATATCCATTCTTTCCCCACTCCTGGGGGAAGGATATTGCAAAATCTCCATTCCCACCCCACTTTGGGGCCAGCCAGAGGTGGTATTTGCCGGTTCTCCAAACTACTCAAAATTTCTGCTACCGGTTTTCCAAACTGCTCAAAATTGCCTCTACGAGTTCTCCAGAACCTGTCAGAACCTGCTGGATTTCACCCCTGCAGTGAGTGTACCAATAAGCCTTGTACGTGTAGAAAGTTATGAGGCTTCTTTGAACACTCCCATTGTAACTGAATACCCCAATAAGGTATTTTGGATATAACATTATTTGATTAAATAGTAAATATTTTCCGCTGCCTGCTATTTTCAGAACAGATCGAGTTTCAGGTGGGAAACTGACTTTTCTTCCTGCGCTTGTACTTCACAGAGAAAGAGCGTCACATGAAACCCACTGTCCCAGTGAACCCATGATTTCTGGGAAGAGTTGTTCTGCCTTTCACAAAGCCACTGGACAGAGGCTATTAATCCACTGGAAACTGAGCACTTCACCACTCAGTTCCTTTCATGGCTAGAGGAGAGCTTATCAGCAGTTTGCTAACTCTTCTGGCCATGCAGCAAATGAAAACAATTAGCAAACAAAAGCCTTTACAGTACAAACAGACAGGGGCAAAGGTGAGGGTGATTTTGTCTTACAAACAGGCATAAAACCTGGAAAGGAAAAAAAGGAATCCAGTAGCAACTCACTTGCCAGATTATGGATGAAAAGCCATTAAGGAGAAAGTTTGCTCCTCTTGTTCTTAGGCACTCCAGCAAGCAAATGTTGATTCACCTAATAAAGAGAAATATGCATCCAGCCAAGAGCAATGTATTGCAAACAGACTCAAAAGGCCATTTACATTCGTGGTAAAATGATCCCCGGGGTATTTTATTATGTTGTGTCAGCTAGCCTGGTGTGACCATCAGCCAAGTAATTTTAGACAGAAGCAACTATTTCCAGCAACTATAGGTTTCCAGCAACTATTATCTATAAAATGAAACAGAAAATCCAGTTGCCTCTTGAAAAAGCACCTTTTTCAAGATGCGGAAGAGGCCTTCATCCTGCAGTAGATAGACAATGGCTAAAATGATGATCATACATACATACATACATACAGTCTCTTCCTCTATAATTACAGCATTGTTTACATTTATAATCTATAATTTTTATTCTAATCCTCAAAACCATATAGCATAACGTAATTTTTTCTGTTTCCCACAAAAAATCAATAAAGGGTTTCCAATCATTCGATTTAGACAATGTCCATCATTTGGCCATCTCAGCAAGTTCCATCATCTTCGCTATTCATTCCTCCATTGTGGATAGTTGAATCTTTCCATTTTTGTGCATATAATAGTTTGTCTGCAATCATGCATAAAAACAACATCCCATCTCTCCCCTAGCTGCTTATTCATCAATCCCAGAAGAAAAGTCTCTGGTATCAATTGTGTATGACTCTTTAAAGTCTTCTGTACTATTGTATGTAATTGAGCCCACATTTTTGTCCTTTTTACATGTCCACCAAGCATGATAAAATGTGTCTACATGTTGGTTACATTTCTGGCATAAGTTTGAAGAATCTTTATGCATTCTGAACAGTTTTTGTTGTGATATGTGCCATCAATGCATCATTTTATATAACAATGTTTTTAAGATTATAACATAGTATACATTTCAATCTTTTAACCACCCATTCTTCCACTGATTTATATGTATATTATAATCAAAGCTTTTAGCCCATTGTATTATACATTCTTTTCCTTTTTCTTCTTCTGTCATATTTTAATAAAAGTTTGCACATTTTAGCAATAAAATGATCATTGTTTATAGAAAGTTGCATTTCAAATTCAATCTTACTTTATTCAAAACCAAAAGTTCTTTATGTACTTTAAATGCTTCTAATAATTGTGTATACAAAACCATTGGCACAAATATCCTTCTACCCAGTGGTGAAATCTGAACCGGTTTGCTACCGGTTTACTGGCTACGCATGTGCACTCTGCACACATATGCGCAATAAGCACCAAACGCATAGAAAAAGGAGCCTTCATAAGGTAAATATAACACCAGGGGTGGGGACAGGGACAACAGCTATAATGTGTGATTTATATTCACTAGAAAGCAGGATTTCCTGTTTTCTAGCGATTTTAAATCCGCGGCACAGCTGATCATCCAAAATACCAGTTTGCCCGAACCAGTAGTTTTTATCACTACCGGCTTGCCCGAACTGGTGTGAACCAGTAGGATTTCACTGCTACTTCTTACCACCAGTTCTTCTTTTGTTTTTATTCTACATTCTCCTTGATTAAATTCTTACATATTAGAGCAAGTCAACCATTTATGTTTACTAATAATTTATCTTCTATAAAATGCTTCCTATGCTGCAAGCAACAAAGGTACAAGTAGTCCTTGATTTACAAAAGTTCATTTAGTGACCATTCAATGTTGCAATGGCACTACAAAAAGGGACTTGTGACCGTTTTTTCATAGTTATGACCTTTACAGCATCCCCATGATCATATGATCAAAATTCAGACGCTTGGCAATTGGTTCATATTTATGACCATTGCTGTGCCCCAGGGTCATGTGATCCCCTTTTGCGACCTTCTGACAAGCAAAATCATTGGGGAAGCCAGATTCACTTAACAACCAGGTTACTAACTTAATCAACTGCAGTGGTGCACTTAACAACTGAGGCAACAAAGGTCGTAGAATGGGGCAAAATTCACTTAACAAATGTCTCGCTTACTAACAGAAATTTTGGGCTCAATTGGGATTGTAAGTCAAGGACTATCCATATTTTCAGGCCCAGTCTAAGTTTATATCTATTCCATATTCTCAGTATGGCACATCTAACAAAATGATTTTAAAACCTACATTAGCTTTATCATGCTATAGACACCCATGCTACCCAAATTTTAAATCATGCTTTTCAAACTCCAAAAGCTTCCTGTTTCTTAGCAACATTCATTCTTTTATCCAAACCAAACAGCAGGCTGCAAAATAAGATTTCAAATCAGGTAAACTCAACCTTCCTCTTTCTTTTGCATGTTGTAACAATTCATATTTAAGTGTTCTTTTTCCCCTGCGTCACAAATGTAGACATGTCTTTCTGCTATTGTTGAAATGATACATCAAATGTCAAAACTGATATTGCCTGAAATAAAAAATAACATTCTAGGCAAGACATTTATCTTAATCACAGAAATTATCTCCAACAATGATAATTGTGTCTTTTCCCCATTTTAACATGTCTTTTTAAATTTCATTCCAGATTTTAATGTAATTATTTTGAAACAACATACCATTCACATTTTGTGATAGCGATATCCAAATATTTTATCTTCTTTTCAAGTTTTAAATCTGTTTTATTCATCAACTCTCTTTGATCTTGTAGCTTTGTATTTTTTGACAACATCTTTACCTTCTCTGTTTGCTCTTTTAAAAACCTGCAAGCACACCAAATTCTTTTAAGTTTCCCATTAAAGTTTCAATTTCATTTAAAGGGTCCCGTAGGACAAGAATCAGGCATCTGCTATGGTTCTTAATTTATACATTTCTTTCTTTTCTTTTTTTTAATTTTTACACTAGCCTCTCCTCCTGTCTTATGTCTTTGTTCAACATTTCTAAAACTAAAATAAACAAACAAACAAAAAAATAAACAAAGGACAACCCTTTACCTGTCCCCTTTTTGAAGATACACTTCAGAAGTGATATATAAAAGCAAACTTTATTTTAAAAGAAAAGAGAAAAAAGAAAATATAAAACTCTGTTTTTAATTTTAAACATTAAAACACAAAATCTTCACAGCAAATGATGTTAAAAAACAGAGCTGTTAAAAATTGCCTATTTGACTGAAAAAATATTTGAAAACTATAAAAGAAAATTCTAGGCGTGTCCTAAGATCAAATGGGTCTGCTTCAAATAAGGCAATTTTGCATAAAAAAGATTTCAAATGTATTCACAGTTTGAGAAAATCCAAAATATGTTTTAGATCTTTATGCACAATTAATTATGACGAATGAAGAAAAGGCTAAAATGACGCTCAGTTTTCTAAAAATACAGAGAAATGAAAGACCACACAGAAAACAGAAATGTAAACTTAATGCAGATTTTGAAAGCTCTCTGAAGCAAAATTGCCCTCCGCTTTCCCTCCTGTATTTCTCTTTTCTTTAGAAATGTCATGATTATATCGGAGGCTATCAGGAGTGTTGCATACAGCTTATTTCCAGAACCTTCCAGAAGCTTCTGCCCCTTTGTTTTGATGGGACTTCAATTTTCTTCACTCCAGAAAAGATGGAGATCTGGGAGAACACTCTGTGAACACAAGAGAGGAAAACCTCTCCTTTGTGAAAAATGTGAGTGCTCAGAACTGAAACTCACCTTCTTGCAAGTAATATCAAGATGTAATAATAAAAAAGGAAGCAGTAATGAATAAAAATATTTGTATTATTGAATCTTGATATTATTGATCAAAATCAAATAGATTACTAGCATTGGAAACACTGTCAGCTCAATAATCAAGATAACACCATCTTTTCTTTTCTTTTCTTTTTTTCTTTTCTTTTTAAAAATGCACTGCTTAGCTGCACATAGAGTCTTGCTATGAGCTCACCAGATAACTTTCAGTAAATGTGCTGGAACCAGTCCACTGATATAATCTGGTAGGCAATCACTTTTGTTCTTATCGTGTTCCTCATCCAGAGTATAATGAATTCTAGATTACAATCCATCCAGTGTTGAGTCTGATAATATATGCTGAATCTATGAAATGTACATGAATCTAATGTTAGTGTTAGCATTTCTGGCTTGAGATGCACTGCAGATAATTGATGCTTGGTGAATACTGGTGAACGAACGATGTTGTGGTTCTCCATCTTGTAGCATGGCCTCTTCTCCACTGCAATATCACTTTCAGAATTTGGTGTCCTGAATAGTTACGTTTTCATTATTTTCATTGCTATTAGATTTTTCAACACCATACCTTTCCAAACTAAAACAAGTCCTGCTGTGAGGTTATAATCAAGCTGCACAAGAGTAAAAAAATAATGGTTAAGGATACATCTTCACTAATTTGTTTTCTGACAGCTATGGCATCATACATGACTACATTGTTGGTATTTATTTTGTGCTCTTAGGCAGAGGTGTGCATCAAATGAATTTTTACTAATGTAAGGACTAAAAAATCTGCACTGTCTCCAATGGCAACAGTGGTCATAATGTTTGCTGAAACAACAATCTGCTTAACAATTAATGAATCTGAGTTGGCCTTTGCCTACAAAAAGCTTTTTACACAAGAATTAACTGAACAAAACTTGCTTACTCAGTTATTTATTTATTTATTTTTCTTTTTTTGCAAAAAATTACTGGTGATTTTCCTTGTCCAGAACTTTGTTGTAGCTGGAATTGTACTGCTAGCCCTAGACCTCCTTTCTGTTGATACAACTAATTGAATAGAAACGTTAATGGCCAGTTTGGTTTTATAGCCTTTCTACTCAATGGTAGGTCAATAACATTTTTCTTTCCATATTTCCTTCTACATAGACTGAAAAGCTGTGTCTCAGTTCCAAAATATTGAGTGTCATTGAGATGTTGGGGAATCTACCTCTTCAAATAACTTGGATTTTAAATGCACTGTTTCAATCACTCTTTGCAATATCTGTGAGGTAGATAACCACTTCAGTGTGTTCCTGAGGTAGCCATATTCTAAACATAATCATCATCATCATCATAAGTTTATTTGTCAAGCATATATAAAATAACAGGTAAAAGTATAAACATAATTTGAGTACATGAAAAGAGTAAGTAAAAAGGAATATTAGGACAGGGACGGTAGGCATGCTGGTGCACTTATGCATGCCCCTTACAGACCCCTTAGGAAAGGGGTGAGGTCAACAGTAGACAGTTTAAGGTCAAAGTTTTGGGTTTCTTTTCAATGCTTTTCAATGTTGCCTCATTCATCATTCTTTCAAATCTTGACTATTACTTTGAATGCTAACTTTCTCTCCATGATTATTTCCACTCGTGGAAAAGTCTAAAAAGTGGAGATGGGAGTGACGGGGAACTTTTTTTTTTTTTTAAATCAAAGCTGGAAAAGTATTGGTAGGGGAAGGGTAGAATGCTTGAAAGTATATTCCTAGATCTCAAATTCTTACCTGATTCTTAATGGCTTCCTTATTTATAGATACTGGAAATGGGGGAAGTAGTGTTTTTTGTTGTATTATCCACGTTGTAATCCTAAGCAATGTAGTTGGTTTATGTGGTTTAGGAAACTGAATTGAAAAGCAGGAGGACAATTTATCGATTTCTGTTCATCCTTCTTCTTCTTCAAATGTATAAGGTGCCTAACTCCCAACAAATCGGGGTAGTTATTTCTACCATTCAAATTATTTCTTCATAGCTAGCACTGTCTTCAAACAACCAAAATGATGCCTATTTACATGAATATCATCAGACAGATGATGCCAAAATCAAATTGACTATGTTATTGCTAAAAGTAGGTGGAGGAGCTCAGTTTCACTACCCAACACATGATAGTGGGTATGTTGTGACCCAGGCCCAAATCGGTAGTATTAGATGCAAACAGTTCCAAAACAAACAGACTTTATTAGAACAGCTGAGAATTAACTCATTCTCAGCGTAGTCCAAACTAAATTAAAACAAATTCTTCATAACACAAATTCTTCAGTCTAATCACCAACCTTGGTATAATTAGGCAAACTGCCGAAGGCTTCTCTTGGCAAAAGTTCAGAAGCAGAAGACACTGACCAGAGATAAGTGTAGCAAGACAACAACAAGTCTATCAACGTTGTTTTCTGACAAAGAGCCCAAGAGCCGTTGCTGGTCTTTTAGCCTTATGGGAGGGGCCAATCATCTCTTGGCCCTATTCCCGCGTTGTCCTCTTTGCTGTAGCTGCTGCTCTTGCCTTCTGGCAACTCTTCTCATACGTGCACTAGGAACAGGCTCCTCCTGTTCCTCTGCCTCTCTACTGTCAACCTTTGGAGGCTCCGGAGTCCGTACATCACTCCCTGATGGCCCTGACCCCATCTCTGCCTCTGACGCACAGCCCTCATCCGGGCCTTCCCCAGCCTCCAGGACTGGCCCCTGTTCTTCCTCAGCCTCATCGCTGTCCAACTCCGCTGCCAGCTCCGCAGGCTGCTGGCAGACCACAACAGGTTACTGTGGAAGAGATCAGAAAAGATTCTTGTCCAAGTTACAAGTTAAGCTAAAGAAGAAGAAAGCCTAGCACTTTTCACAATATGATATTGAACATTTACCTGACATTTTCAAAGAGAACATCAGATATTACTTTGAAGTCCTGAAATTTATTGATAGAGAACCAGAGGAACTGTGGAATGAGATTAAAAAAGCCATTAAAGATGTATGTGAAAGGAGATTGCCAATGATCAAAAAACAGAAGAAACTAAGCTAGATGTCAGAACAAATTGGAAATTGCCAAAAAAAGAAGAGAAGCCAAACTGAAGAAAGGAAAAAAAAAAAACCCTCAGGAAGGAACTTAACACCGAGTTTTAGAGACCTGATAGAAAAGACCAAAAGTACTATTACAACAACTTCTGTAAAGACATGGAAGATGGAATTGGACATAGAAAGACAAAGAAAGTCTTCCAAAAGATCTCTGAACTCAGAAAGAAGGCTCAACCTAAAATTTTTATGCTAAATCGGTTTCATTCATGAAAACTGAATAAGAACTGGGTTGGGATGCAGAATTGTTCTACATGGCACAAATTGAAGTAACAGGCAGTCAAAATTTAAAATGCTTTGTGTTCAGATCTGGGTTTTGCTTTGATTGTGTAAACCATATCAAGTTGTGGAATGTGCTTAGAAAAATGGAATCTCAGAACATTTCATTGTCCTCATGTGAAATTTATATACAGGTCAGGAAGCCATAGTACAGATAGAAAATGGCAAAACAGACTATGCTGACTGACAAGTGAAAGAAAGCTGTATATTCTTTCCTTAACTATTCAACTTTTATGTTCAATATATATTTTAAGAACAACTGGATTGGAAGAATATTAGCATGGTTTCAGATATCCACGGAGGAAGAAATATCAATAACCTGCACTATACTGGTGGCTGAAAATGCAAAGGATCTGAAAACTCTAAGTTAAAAGTTAAAGAACAAAGTGAAAAAAATGGACTAAAATAATTTGTATCTCAAATTATTGTATTCTATTCTGATTTCATTCTAGATCGTATTTTATTCTAATTTCATTTTAAGTCATGTTTTATTCCAATTTCATCTTAAATTGTTTCTGCCAAACTTTTGTAATAATTGCTTTTGGAGCTCTGCACTTTGATATGGCCCAAGGGCTAATCAATAAATAAAGAATGAATGACTAAAATTATATATAAGGAAGACCAAACCAATGCTTTTGAACTTTGGCATTGGAGAAAAATCCTGAAAATACCTCAGATAGCTTATAAAACGAACAAATGGGTCATCAAATGGATAATTTAAAAAAAAAACCCCAACTCAGATTTCTCACTAGTGACACAAATAACCAGTCTCAGATTATCCTACTTGGACAAATTATACACAGATCCAGCTCTCTGGAGAAGGTGAAGGAAAGAGAATAAGAGGATATCAGATTCAAGGTAGGTAGACTATTACAGAGGTGATAGATGCACTTTTGGATGACTTGAAGTAGGTTAGGGACAAATTATCATGGAGAAAATCTATTGCGGTGGACACTAAGAGTCAGCACTGACTTAATGGCACACAATCAATCAATCAATCCTAAACAAAGCTGCTAAGAATGCTTTCTATTCTGTGGAATGTACTTATGAATAAACATAGTTTTGGACAGGGTCTTCCTGATGTGTTTAAATATGTCTTCAAAGGGTCCTAAGTCTGGCATGTGATAAATTATTCCTTCTTAAATGTTAGATTTCTCTGAAAGTACAGTGCCCATTTACACCAATGAGACAGTTTACTATATCTCTTCAGCCTTCTACCTCCAGTTCTGTGATTTAATTCTGGACTGAAGATAAAAGCAGCAATTTGGAGGCTTTAAAGAATTACAACATCTTTCCAATCTTTCTAAATAACAGCAATTTCCTAAGGTTGCATTATGTGGGAGACTGGAAAGCTGTTCTTAGGACTTATTTAAAAAGGACAAAATACGTTCAAATAATAGTGAAATTGAAGGGTTATATTTCATGTAATCTATGGGAGTTAGCATTTTTGCACAGAATCTCTGTTTAAGCTGTTGGATAACTTGTTAACTGAGAATTCAAAATATTGCTTGGTTTTAAGGAAAGTTTACACCCAATGTTAACCTTCCATTCACAGAAGGTTTCTTCCTCTAGTGTCAGAGCCATATGGGGTCCCAGAAATTTTCAAAAGGTTGACAAAGAACTGTATTTTTTTACAGTTTAAAATATTTTTTTAATAGGACAGAAGAGGAAAATTATAAAATACATGGAAAGTGATGACATTATTTAGTATAATTTTAAGTTATACTAGTAGGCCTCAAAAGAGCTCTGAAAAATCTAGTCCTGCAGAAAGTCAGCACCCACCCCTCTCCTAGAAGAAATAAATATTTCGAGGAATGTTAAAAAAAAAAGGAAGAATATTATATTTCCCTAAATGAGAAATGAAGAAATGTGCTCTTGGAGACAGAAAACAGCCCCAAGTCTTTCTTAATAGCTCCAGCAGAAATTTTGTGCCCGTTAAGAAAGATTGGGCCAGCCTATTCAGAAATCAAACTGAGGAGGCCACCTTTTAGAAGTACAGATTTGGTAATCCATTCAAGACAGGATATTTTGAAACAAAGGCAGAATGGTAGGATTAGCCCTCACCCAAGATCCAACAAAGGACAAAGCCATTACGACACAATAGGAATTGCCTAACCCCCTTTCAGAACACAATCCCTTCATCGCATCATCTCAGAGCAGTGCAAACATCAACCCAACCTGGGAGCTCAGACAAACACCTAGGATTTGCATTTCCTCTTTTGCCTATAGAGCCAGCTATGACCCCTACATAACTCCTATATCAGTAGTGGGTTCCTCTTACCTCCGCTACTGGTTCGGAACTGGGAGCGCGCACTCACACATGGACCTTCTGCGCATGCATAGAGCATCCATGATGACGTCTGGGCGGGTGGATGGAGCCTCCCACCATGGCCACTACCGGTTCGTCTGAACTGGGGTAAACCAGTAGAAACCCACCACTGTCCTATATGACCTCATAGGAATCTGAAAACAGCCAATAGAAGACATGTGTTTGCACAGGAGCAGGAAGTTCAAGTGCAAAGCCTAAAGAAGGTATAAACTCCCCCCCGCCTCAACTCCATTTTGTCAGCTGCCCAGAACCACAAACCCATGTGGTTGTGCTTCATCATTAAACTATCTTTCCAATCACCTCCATGTTTCCACTGTCTTTCTCCCAGCTTGGAACTGGACCAGATGGATATTTCTTCCAACAGTCCAATACAGCAATAATGATAATCTGGAAATAAACTATCAGAAAACCAAATGGCTTTTGCCAAAAGGCTGACATTCTATTTATGGGGCATTAACAACCATAAAACAGAACAAGTGACTAGCTTTAGGCATCTAGGAGTAGTCATGCATGTCACTGGTTTGAGGAGAGCCCACTGTGAATAAACTGCTGCTACTGGTCAAAAAACTGGCAATGGCATCCTTAATTTTTTCCAATCCAAGGAAGGTTATTATATTGTAGTCGAATTCTTTCAAGCTAAGATGTTAGCCTAGGCTCCTTTATGGCAGAGGTTCCCAGCCCCCGGACTATGGACCAGCACTGGTTTATGGTGTACAGCAGAAACCAGGGTGCACAAACAAACAAACCCTCATCTGGGCATGCACAGGATGCAGGCAGCGCACAAAACGGTCTGCAGAAAAAAACTTTCTCCATGGAATCGGTTGCTGGCACCCAAAAGGTTGGGGGCTACTGCTAATGGGATTTTGGTTGGGCCCCAGTTTTGTGTTTTTCCTCTCTGGAAAGTGTACAATCCAACTTCATTGAAGCAGCTCTCCGTATATCACCCAGTTTCTCAAATGTCTATTTATGACTGTAGACAGGTATGATAAAAGTTGAGTCAAGAGTGTATATAGCTTCTATAAACCTTTGGTTAAAGCTCAACAACTATTGTTAAGGCTTATCACCATTAATTCTTCAGGACATTTTTCAATCTACATGGATCAAGGCTGTTGAATATAATCTTTCCAATTTAGGTTACTCTCCCTTCACAGTTCTTAAGATGAACTGTGATTAGGCAAAACTAGCAAAGAATAAGGTTACAAAGAGGCAAACACTTCCAGGGAAAGCCCCATCTTTCCCGACACCAGTATACAACAGACATAGTGTCACTGCCAATAATCCCACAATGATTTCTTTGTAACTATAATTCATTAAAGTTAAATACTTTAATTTTGTTGTAATTTTAGATATTATCATATTTAATATAATCTTAATGTTTACATTATAGTTTAGTGTGTCCTGGATCTCCCTTATAGATGTTAGTTAAATTGTTTTACAAATCTATGTAAATTCTGTCAAAATAAGACAGAGTTTACATAGATTTGTAAAACAATTTAACTAGCATCTATAAGGGAGATCCAGGACAATTTCAATTTTAACTCACTATTGTCAAAGACCATTACAGATAATAAACAAAATGTTTATTATCTGTACTGGTCTTTGACAATAGAGAGTTAAAATTGAAATTTTTAGTTAAATTTAAGTCCAAATGCAGCCTGTACTGCAATACAAAAAAGGCCAGTGCCTCTGTTCTCCTTGGAAGTCATCAACACTTTCTGAAAAGAGAAAAGTGTGAGAAAAGCATGCATTGATAAAAAAAAAAAGTGGTAATTTCATTTGTACAAAATGCAAAATGTTACACAACACCTTCAATAGTCTTCAGCTGATGAGACAATCCAGGTCTCTGTTTTATCTGTCAATTTCAGAATTCCTATCATTATTGCTGCAGAGACATTATTCTCTGAAGAAAGCAAAAGCGATTTTAAATAATTAAACAAACAAACAAATAAATATGGGCAGTGGGCTAAATGCCTTGTAATGGGTATTCTCGTTTATAGAGGAATAGCATGGCTATTTATACCATTTAATTGTAGAACAGTATCAATAACTGCAGCATTTAAGATTAAAATTCTGAAAGATGCAACTCCACAGGCTTCTCTAGAGAAAGTCAGGACAACCCCATCCTTGATTTAATCTGTTGATAGAGATAGTTTGCAGTATAAATAATTCAATAGTTCTCCATGTTGCGTTGCAGTTCATGACGATGTGACTGGACTTCTAATAATCTTTTTAAAATATTAAAGATTTTGCTATGAATTCATTGTTAACCCCTTCTGTGGCAGAGTATCAGTATATCAGAGTATACAGATCTTATCTGAGGTATGAATGTGCACCGTAACAGGTTATTTCTGAAATAAATTGAGATGTGCATTAATTTTTTTCTGGCAAATCATCAGCTCCCCCCTCATGCTGAGTGCAGCCCTTTCAATTGCTCAATTGCTCTCTGAATATTAGGATCACACTCATATTCTTAAGTATCAACCCTTTGTTACTGAAATGGTATTATCCACACTCATCAGGAAGATGAGTGTTAGAATGCTGAGGGAATCCTGACATTTGCAGAAATGTCAACATTCCATCTCACCATGCAGATGAAAATAATAGGAGTAGATAACATGTGACTCTCAGCCTATTGCCACTTCCCACCGTGCCTATTCTTCAACCTTAAATTTCACGGAAGCTGGTTGTATTGATTTCATTGAAATTCTCCGTATATGAAATATTGCTTCCCCTTTTTCATTATATCTCTCTGTTCCAGTGGTGGGTTTCTCCTGGTTCCGCCTGGTTCCGCTGAGCCTGTAGTGGTGACGATATGATGTCACTGAATCGGTTGTGCCTGTCACTTCGTTTCTTAAATTTGCCAGCTGAGCTCCTATTGTGAACTTTGCAGTGGATGGCTGAATGACGTCAGCTA
>JANHZT010000124.1:157714-171324 GCA_032468215.1 Stegonotus admiraltiensis
GTGTGAAAGAGCCAAGTTTGCCTACCACTGGCCTATATCATGGTTGTCCAACTTTTTGGCTTGCCCAGGCAGCATATAAAATATATAATTTAGTTAATATATTGTAATGTACAAGCTTTCTTCCTAGTCTATATAAAGGCTGTGGAACTGATAAAATAAGGTTCATTCAAAGCTGGCATTCAAAATGATTTAGATATTTAAGAAAGGAAACCTCTTATTGTTCTAATAAAAGGGAGAATATACATATCCTTCAGCTGTCCTGAGCTAGGAAACTTAGAACACCTTTGACTGAGGCTGGTCCCACCCCTGGATTTCTCCTATTTGTTCAGTTTCTCATGCCTCACATCATCCCATTTTATTTAAACCACAGGTGCTGGTTGCAGTTCCTTTAAATATTATTTTCTTTTAGGAAGTCAGTGCTTTTCAGTACTGTTATTTTATTGTTTAGTCATAAAAAGCTACAATCCATCTATTTCTCTATCGCTGCCCCCGTCCTTATATAATCTACCAAACCTCATTCTTATTCTGTTATTTTGTGCTGATTTTCTCTGCCGCTGTTTCTCAAGGCAAATTCACTGATTTATTTTTCTAATGTAGTAACTTCTCAAATTTATCAGTCTAGGTCTTCTCTCCTCTCTGCCTCCCTGTACAAAATTACTTCTTAAGAAATCACTGGGTGGGAGAAATAGAAGTGATACAGATGTATTTCACCCCTCCCTGGTGCCCTCTTCCAAAGCAACCAGTAAGGAAACATCCATCTACATTGGCAGCTGACTGCTGAAATGATTGTCTAAGCTTAGTAGCCACAGTTTCAAGTCCAATTTTAGAAAGTAGCAGCAGTTGGTAACCAATGGACTGATCTTACAAACACCAGTAACACAACAAGTAGAAGCCTTGCTTTCCATGGACGATGACTTACCCTGTGCCATTCCTGAATAAGTCCAGATGTTCAACTGAAAAGTGATTCATGGCAATGCTTGCATGGCAGAATGTACACCAGCCCTCCAACATGGCATTCTGGAAGCATAGCTGCTAAATAAACAGAAATGGATAGAAAATGGTGGGCTTGAAAAGAGTCACCTGTCTACCATGCAATGTCTCAAGTGGATGAGTTATGCAGATGATACAAATGATGTCATCTAGGGGATAATTCATGATGGTATGATGACATGATAGATGTGACCTTCTTGTGGTTTATAGAAACACCTTTGCTCTTCACTAAGGATTTCTTTTTTGGTCTCCAGAGAGCCATTTAAACCAACATAAACCACAGTTGTCTGACTACTCTTTACTATGACTCTAAAATAGGTGCAATTTCAATCATGAAATGATTTACTATGGAGATGAAGATGGCAATATCAAGTCAACCTTAAGTGATCCCTAAAAGAACTAAATAGGATTTAACCTGGTTAGAAATGGGATAGAAAAATACCAGAAATTCCAAGACTATAGTATAGGGTAACTTGGAAGGCTTTTTAAAAAATCTGGAAGAAGGCAATGACAAAGTAGTTCTGAGAAACTATTTGGACAGGGCCATCCTGAGTCTTCGGAGAGGGGCAGCATACAAATTTAATAAATTAAATTAAATTAATTAAATCAAGTCATGAAGAAATTAGTTCCACTTGAGCAAGTGATTATCTATTTTATGTAGGTACAAACTATTTTGTTGTCCTAACAATGCATATCTGTAGAGTTATAGGTATTTTGCATTTTAAACTATATGTTTTTGTAAATTTACAACATTCACTTTTTCATAATTTTTCTTTTTTTTTTGGTAAATGTATTTTTAAATTTCTTCTTTTTTAAATTTCTTCTTTTCTTGTATCTTAGATAATGTGAGATGCTTTTAATGATTGCAAGTTTAGCTACCATGAATAGAAAATATACTGCAATTTATTCCAGTGTGGCTAACATTCCAACAGTCTAATGATTTCAATATCATTTTTTAAAAAATTCAGCTCCCCTTTATAGAGGATGGCTACCACTTTTCCCATAATGGCTTAGCCAAAAGTCGAAGGCGGAGGAGTCTTCTGCACCAACTACATTTACAGAAAGATCCCAGGGTAAGTGATCCATCGATTCCATCCTTTCTTACTATTGTAAAAGTTATGCTACCAACCTGAAAGACTTTAAAAGGAGATACATAAGAGATGACTAAACATGACTGCATATTGCCTCCAAGACTGAAGTAGGAAACCACTCAGTTTTAATTGCTGGGAGGGAAAACTGGAAAGGAGATTGCTTTTATGGCCTAATTCTAAGGTTTCTAAAAAAGCATTTGATTGAATGCTGTGGAAATAGGATGCTGGGTTAAAGAGCCCTTTGATCAAATCCAGAACTTACATTGCTCAGCATTGGTTCCTCTCACTTGGTTTCCAATTGATGAGTGCAACTGAGCAACCAAAGCCCTCTGCCCCCTTTTTTTTAATGTCAATCACACATTAAAGCAATGTGTGCACATAAAAGGAAGCATGGCATTTTGAATCTGTAAACATTGTTGAAAATGTCCCCATGTTCATATAAGTTATATATATAATCAGAAATAAGAAATACCCCATTCTGTCTGCAATTTCTTATACCTCTTGGGTCCCCGCATAATACAAATGCAAAGATTCAGACTCAGCTCTAAAAAGTTGCTTCAGTGTCTATAAGCATGCAAACATACATCCGTCAGTAATTATTTAAAGCAACCTCTTCTTTGATCAGGATTGCAAGACGGCATGGCTGCTTTAAGGAGTTCCAGATGCTACCTGTGTGCTCTAAAGTGACTTTTGGGGGTTGAATCCAAAATACTGCCCTAAAAATAAATATTTCATTATGATTTGATCAGATGACCTATTATATTAAGCCATTAATAATAGAAGAGGTTGGATGATATTAAACTATGATAGTCACAAATTGCCTCTCTAACATTACAGTTCCATTCTTTAGCTGAGTTATGGTTTTGCCTATTTATAGTGGGTTACAGATATTCAGATTTTCTCCTCCTGGGGAGGGAAATTGCATTTTCATACAAAATTGGGCAGTGTTTCTGCTTGTATGCACTTCCCCCTTCCTCCCTGGTTATCTTTTTGAAATAGTTTTGGTGCGATTTACCTTTAATGGCAGTAATCCATCTCCATTTTGTAGGGCTCATGAGCAAAGGACTTTTTTTTTTGTGGTTGGGGATGATTTCACACAGAGAAAATATGGTTCATTTTAGCTTTTCCCTGAACTGTTTCGGTTACTGATTTTGCAAAAGCTATCTTCCTTTATCCTCACACATCACATCCATGTGCTGTAATGAGTGGCACTCTCCTTTTCCAATTACACAATAACCAAGGATGATAACACTATTACACCTGAGACCCAAAATTCTATGAATTACCTTCCAATGAAAATAAAAATGCAAGTGATAGTATTTATTACTCATTCCTTGTCTTGTATCAACTGCCCAAAGCAGCTTCTAATGGTAGTCAAGACTTGTAAGATTTCTGTCAGCCCTATAAAGTTGATCAGATAAAGGAACAGACACTGTGTAGATCTAAAGCTACTTTGATTAGAATAGCTAGAAAACAGAACCTTCCACATATGAACATACTTCCCTACCTCCCTTTTTCAACTTCATGGGAATTGAAATGGGTGTTGCTGCTCCTGCTGTCTGAAGGATTTTTCTAAGCCACTTCCTTGGTCTCTGGGCAATCCTTATTTATTTGATGGCTACCTTGGCAATGGATCTTCTCTCTGTCCTTGAAAGGTGTTCTTTTCTGTACTTCTTACAATTTCAAATGATAAATATATCAAAAAATGTTTTTATTTATTTATTCATTCATTCATTCATTCATTCATTCATTCATTCATTGGTTCGATTTATATGCCGCCTTCTCCGGAGACTCAGGGCAGCTTACAATGTGTTAAGCAGTAGCCTTCATACTTTTGTATATACCTGCTTAGTAGGACTTTCAGCCCCCCCAAGTGGTGTTCTTTTTTATACAAAGTCAGCTTATTGCCCCCACAATCTGGGATTGCAGGCAGCTGGTGCTACTTAACAGCACTTTAGTTCGCTGCGCAACCAAGGCTCATGTTAAGCTGACTTTTAGCAAAGCTCTAGTTTGAATTCATTTGATTCTTATTTCCCTGCTAATGAGAGCTTCAACTCAAATGGGAACTACAAAATCAACTACTTTTACTTTTTGTAATGAATTTTCAAAGCAGGCTGAAATCAGACTAAGCTTGAGAAAATATAGCTATATTTTTATTGGATCGACAGCTCCTGAGAGGTGGACTTTTTAAAAATATCTTTTGTCCGAATGTTTCTATTACATGTAGGGACATGGTGGCTCAGTGGCTAAGATGCTGAGCCTGTCGATCGAAAGGTCGGCAGTTCAGTGGTTCAAATCCCTAGTGCCACATAATGAGGTGAGTTCCCGTTACTTGTCCCAGCTTCTGCCAACCTAGCAGTTTGAAAGCACATAAAAAATGCAAGTAGAAAAATAGGAACCACCTTTGGTGGGAAGGTAATAGCGTTCTGTGTGCCTTTGGCATTTAATCATGCCGGCCACATGATCACAGAGACATCTTTGGATAGCGTTGGCTCTTCGGCTTTGAAGGAGATGAGCACCGCCCCCTAGAGTTGGGAACGACTAGCACATATGTGTGAGGGGAACCTTTACCTTCTATTACATGCAGTTAAGGAAGACGAAAGCATGAAATAAATAATAAGGAGCTGCCTAGAATCCATTTAGATTGAGGGGTGGATAAATTTCATGAATATGTGCATGCATACAAAATATTCATAGGAGCATTCTGTCCTAATCTGCTTTACAATATGTTCTTAAGGAAAAGATCACCCACAAAGCTGAAGCTGAGATGGAAAACCAATAAGAATGGAAGATGAACACTCTCACACTTCTGTAGTGAGTGAGGAGCAATGGGACTACAGCCTGGATAATACAACTTTGCTAACTGGGAGAGACAGGAGGAGATGATTCTAACCTCTTTATTGTAAATGAAAACCATTATTGGAAACAAAAAGCTAAATATCAGCTTGTGTTTCTGTCCCAGCAAGGGAGCTAAAGAAAATGAAAACAAAATACCCTGAGGGTCACAGGTGGCCAAAGAGGCTTCTTAACAAGAATGCAATTTCATGTTCCTCCAAGCCACATGCTGCCATGCACTCCCAGAACAATTGTGTTTTGCAGTGTTTTGGTTTTCCATATTCATCTCTTCCATTTCTTTTTTGAGGAAAGCTACAAAATCAGATTGGAAGTTTCTAAACACTAAAAGATAATCTTCAAGAGCTCTAGGAACAGCCCATAGGATCCTGAAGCTTCCTCTCACCATGCGTGGGGTGGGAGATTTGCCCTTGGGAGCTCTTCATAATGATAGTGGAAGGCCTTGCCAGTATCAGAGAAGGAAAAACAAGACCATCTGAATGATGTGTCAGGCCTGAGCATCTGTAGGGAGCAAGGGAACAAGTGACATTTTTAGGATCATGAGATTGTTGTACAAATGATCAAATATTGCAATTTGCATCAGTTGTAACTGAGATAAACCACATTATTTGTGTCACTTGCAGAATAAACTCACGCAACCTGGAATATCATCATAGCTCTACTGTACGCCTAGTATAGCATCCATAGCTGATTTCAGTCCTCTAGACTTGAAACCCAACAATGTCTCTTAAGATGCCCCTAAAATGGAGGAAAGGGATATATCAGCCTTAGAGCTGATATAGAGCTTGTGCATTAATTTTCCTGCCACAATTTATTTTTAAAACACAAACAAAAGCCAAACATGAAAAAGAGAAGAGAGGAGAAACAGGTATGCAATGGCTCTTTTATTTTGCAATAGTGCAATGAAAGTTGGAGCATTTGTCTGAGGTAGATTCTTCTCTCCATCCCTTGTTGGCCATGGATCCCCTGTGGCCACACATTTCCTCTGATTTTTCATTAGCTGCTCTGACCAAGCTCTAAATCTGCCTTTTAAGCAGCATTTCCGAGCAGGATGGGTCTTTAAATCTCTCTGTGTTCCAAAATTCGTCACAGCTAGAAGCCGGCAGATTATAATATATTGAATTATAGGTTAAGTGCCAAACACACAGTACGTTTCATTCGATTCTGCCCACTTGGGCCAGAACTGCTCTCTAAGTCAGCTGCCTTGAAATTTGTGCCTTCCAGATGTGTTAGACCGCAACTCCCCAAATTCCCAGCCAGCACCGTTGCTGGCATTGCTGACTGAGAATTCTGAAAATTGTAGTAATACTAACATCCTAATTTAGAAGGGACCAGGTTGGGAAAAGATTTGTGAAACATTTCTGTCGAAGAAATTACTTATAAATGAAATTATATAGATAAATATTGTTCTCATAGAAAACAGTCCCAGAATGACTGCATATTCTGAAGGCATTCGTTTTATATCATTCCAAATTTTAACCAAATATAAATATTTATTGCACAAATTATAATGTTTCTGGCATTACTTACATACTCTTTCATAGTTTGATTCTCTCCTTCAAACCACCCCTAGGGAGCTCATTATGGTAGTAACAATGAGCTCTCCAGTGGTTTTTTGAAGAAGACCAATATTAAAGAAGCGAAGCGTTTTCCTTATGGATAGTTTAGTAAAATCAAACTGGCTTTCTACAAATTACCATCCATCTCCCCGTGAAAGAACTGGAAGTTCAAATAATAGTAAAATGATAACATAATATACAGGTGCTCTGAATCTATATGTATATATATGAACAAGAATAAAACAGAGGGATAGGCAGAACTATCCATGAGCTAATAATTAGAATAAACAAAGGACTAAGCAATCTATGAGCATTAAGGCATTGCGTTTAAAAATACCCAATAATTCAGTTCTTCTTGCCTTTCGTTTTCATTTTGTCACTGTTCTGAACTAATGAAGTCCAGAAGAACTAGGTTGCAAAACTGCAGGTGACCTCTAGCTCTCAGCTTCCTGGCAAAAAGACTGTGCCGAAAACACACAAATACATGAGTTCATCAGTTACTTTTCAGATTAAGATGGCTCCGCTATAGGCTCCCATGGAGATGTCTTCTGTCCCACACTATTAAATAACTGCAAGCACACAAGTGTTAACTATAGTAAATACTGTATGTTTAAAGGATTTTTATAATGTTGTCATGAAAAACAACATCTGTCACCACAGTGTAAGACACAATATGAAATCTTTTTGAAAGACAATAATCATTCAAGATCCAGATTATCTGGAAGAAATCCATTGACTTAAAAAAAATCATACATAGGCAGAGGCAAGAGTTTTATGCAGATACAAGTACAGATAAATGTATGTGAATGCAGAATTGCTCCTGTTATTTCCTGCCCAATTTTTATATATTGAGGCTCAAGGACTCAACATATTCAAACTCAGAGTTACAGACTGTCTGTGGATCTAAAACTAGAAATCTCTCATGCTATCCATTTCTTTTGTCTTCTTAGACATACTTTATATGATCACCCTCTATGGGCATCCAGGCAGCTGCATAGGTAAACAGACTTCTGATGAGTCAGTCAGGTGTGATTATGAGCCTAATTGTACCGTAAAATTATAAATTACATTCAGTCAAAAGTAGAATTTTATTTCAAATAAGAAAATACACTCCCCCTTTCAATGCAGTATGTTCCCTTGCCTGCCATATTTCTTTTCTTTCTTTCTTTCTTTCTTTCTTTCTTTCTTTCTTTCTTTCTTTTTATTATTTATTTATGTATTGGTTCAATTTATATGCTGCCCTTTCTCCGGAGACTCAGGGTGGTTTACAATGCGTTAAGCAATAGCTTTCATACTTTTGTATATACCTGCTTAGTAGGGCTTTTGGCCCCCCCAAGTGGTGTTCTTTTTTATACAAAGTCAGCTTATTGCCCCCACAATCCAGGTCCTCATTAAACAGAAAAGATTTCTAATTCAGAAATTTAACTTGACAAAAGCCATCATTCAGCAGGAAGCACTGGGCCAAAGAGTCAACTAAGCAAATATAGCAGGGGTGGGTTCTACTTACCTTTACTATCGGTTTGCAACAGGGCCACATGTGCGCTCTTCTGAGCATGCGCAGAAGTGTTCTGATGACATCGGGGTCAGTGGGTAGAGCCTCCCTCAGGTTTTACTACCAGTTCTATAGAACCGGTCCAAACCGGGGGCAGCCCACCACTGAAATATAGGATACCTATTTGGGCCTTGTTGAGCCAAGTGGCCCCCCCCCATTTTATTTCCATATAGAAATAGATATGTCTCTATCTATTAAAATGAAATGAAATGTGAACTGAAATTAAAACTTCTACATGAATCAGTACTGAATTTAGTCCACTTCATATAAAAACAACAAATATAGAAAAGCTAGATAGTAGTATTTATGCAGTCTGATGCTATCCTGCAAATTAACCAGGCTTAATTTTAGCTGCAAATAATAAACACAAACCAGCTTCCACCCCAATTTATGAACATGGCTCGTCTTCATTAGCCATATATGATAGACCATAGGTTTGGCTTCAGCTGACTCTCTAAACTGTAATTAATTGAAACAGGAGTGGAAGCTTTCAGCCTGTGGGTAGTCTCAGAGAGGAATAGAAAAATAGACTTGTGAGTGAACAATTGCTAATGAGGAAATTAAACTCACTGTCAGTATATGGAATAATAATTTAGTTTCTTCTTAATGCATTTAAGCTGCAAAATTGGGCACACAACCAGGACCTCTAAAGACTACCAGGGTTGCAGTTTTAGTGGTTGTTTTTAATGCTAGTAAGGTGACAGATCCAACGAGTATCGCCAATTCACCGTGATGAGTTGGAAATCTTATATTTACCCAGTACTTTGTAGAATTCAAATTGTGCACTGGGGTAGTCACATAAAAGGAGAATTAAACAGTGAAGTAATTGAAATGAATAATAAATAAGAGAGGGGGAAGCAAAATTAGAAGCAGAAAAGCCTAATTGGCCTGTAAAGCAAAAAAGAAGAAGAAGAAGTCGTCTTGCTTAATACGATGGAATAGTATTTACAGTTAACATTCTTATCAAATTAAAATGTGTTACATTGTCTCATTAATTATGAGGAGGTTGTACAATTTTTTCATATGGAAATTAACAGAATTTTGTTACTGGTAGAGTGTTGCTTATTCAGTGTCATTTTCCCCCCATCCATCCCCAACACTCCCATGGAAGATTCTCTTAAATTTATTCTAATGGTTCTAAGTCACATGTTCCGTCTGTAGCCCTTAAAATGGATTCAAGCTTTGTGAGACAAATTTCTTGCTAAAATACCATCTATTTTTCCACAGAGCCTGATGTGAGGTACAGGGATTCTCAGAAAATTCATCAACTGATAGGATTATGCTCAGTGGTGAAATCCAAATTTTTTTACTACCGGTTCTGTGGGCGTGGCTTGGTGGGCATGGTGGGGCTTGGTGGGCGTGGCTTGGTGGGCATAGCAGGGGAAGGATACTGCAAAATCCCCATTCCCTCCCCGTTCCTGGGGGAAGGATATTGCAAAATCTCCATTCCCACCCCACTCCAAGGGAAGGATACTGCAAAATCCCCATTCCCTCCCCATTCCTGGGAGAAGGATATTGCAAAATCTCCATTCCCACCTCACTGTGGGGCCAGCCAGAGGTGGTATTTGCCAGTACTCTGAACTGCTCAAAATTTCCACTACTGGTTCTTTGAACTGCTCAAAATTTCCGCTACAGGTTCTCCAGAACCTGTCAGAACCTGCTGGATTTCACCCCTGGTTATGCTAGATAATCCATTCTTGCAGTGCAGGAATTCATTAAGCTTCATCTATAGACATGTCATCAGCCATGATTTTCAAAACACAGTATCTGGGTTCATACAGTACTCAAAGACAAAAATCAAATCCTATTGAAGCCTAGTCCTCTTCCTTTGATTCTTGTCTTTGAGTACTGCATAGATGGAGGTTGATGAGGTTTGGAACAGTTTCTTATAGAAAGTTGAAGGAAATCTTAGTTATTTCACAGAAACTTAATTTTGGGATTTTAACTCTCCAAATCTTTAGTCTATATAGTCATCCTAGGTAGGAGTTCCAAAAATTGTGGGGTAACTTATCTAAAATATCCCTTGTAATAGAATGGTCTAACTCTTCTAATAATTGTTGATAGAGGTTGGGGAGAGTAGATTAGGAAAATCTCCAGTTTGGTGAAGAATCCAGAATAAACATTCTTGAGAGTAGGTTTTCTAGAATTCTCTTAAACATAGCTAATAAAGGGAAGCCCATCACATCTCTGGGTAATTTATTCCACTGTCTCTTATTGATAGGCTGTTTTATCCTCCCCCCCCCAAAGTTCATTCAAAATCTGCCTTTCTATAATTTAAACACATAATTGTATTCCTTGCATTCTGGAATAAGAAGCAACTGGTTTTGATCTTCTTCTGTGTAACATCTTTTCAGGTATTTGAAAAGTGCTGTTAAATGTTGTTAAACCTTTCTTAAAGCTAAACATACTTCAATATTTTTCATAGATCCCACTCCCCCACAATTTTTTGAGAGCTCGGTTACTGTATTAAACTTCACCACCGGTGAGGAAGGTGTCTTCTGTGGGTCTGATGCAAGTGTTAAAGATCTCTTATGTGTATCATGACTCCATCTGGTGGACACCTCTTCAGTCACTCATGGAGGAGCAATTTGATCCTGGCAAGTTTGGGAAATATCTTTGACTCATCTGTCTGGGATGGGTTCTCCCTTCATTTCTAAAAATGATACTGAGCACCTACCCAAATACAGGAAATGTTGCCATCAAAGGTTGTTAGTTTAGTCGGCCAATGGGTAAAATCCACATATAAAGAATAAAAATTAAGAGTACTTCTGCAACCAATGGAGAGGGACCACTGCTGTTCTCCCAAAGCACAACGCATTTTCTAGATGGCAAAGACTGCTTTGGATTACTTATTTTTTTAAATGAAATAATATTCCAAAATAGCTCCCCATGAATGGAAAAAAAATATTTTTAAAAGAGGCTTGTATATTCAATATGTAGCTTAAATCCTAAAATAGTCAAATTCAAATTAATTTGCCATAAAAGGAATACTTGTGAAACAAATAAAGATGAAGAAGACAAATGGTATGACCTTAATTCCTCGCAATACTTATTATTTTTGCTTGCACTAATATGAAGCTCAATATTGAGCATAGACTCTCTTTTGGCATCGGATGCAGTGAGTGATTGGTTTTCTGTTTAGCATGTTAAGCTGATGAATGAAGCAAGTAAGAAGTGGATGACAAGAGATGTGTACCTGTCTGGATCCAATTCATGTATTTAATTACCAATTCTTTCTCTTCGTCATGAAGTTAAATCCAGCATATTTTATTTATAAGCAATTTAAATCAGAAATCTTTAGAGAACAAAGTATTGCCCAATTTGGTCATGCCCCTTGGATGCCTTCAGTCTCAAAACAGTCTAAATAACTAGTTCATGGGTGGGCCATGTAACATATAGAAGAACTGGATTTCTCCCTCCTCTCCAAAGGCTTAGAATGTATTTTCTCCCTCCTTCTACTGTACACAACACAGTATTAATACTCACTGTATTTCACTGTACCTGAAATTAAAAGTTTATGATATGACAGACCAATCTCTCCAATGTTCTAAACATTTAAAATATCTTCCTATCAACGCTCATGACCCTCTTTTTGAAATTCAGTTTGTTGTTGTTGTATATTGTGTATTCAAGTTTGCTTGCACAAAATTCTCTAGTGGGATGTAGTGGTTAAAGTGTTTCCTGAGACGGGGGAAGGAGGAAAAGGAGGAAAGGATGGGTCTGGTTTCAGCTCCATCCTCAATGACCAATACTAACTGTGTAGCTTCAGCTCAGTCTCTCTCACCCCAATTCTTCTCAGAGGGTCATTGTTATTGTAGGAATAACAAGAAGTGAAACCTCCATTTAAGTCCTGTTGTACATCTGGAGAACAGGCAATATATAAATCTGGCAAGCAAACAAATAAATAGCTGAGGTGTCTATCCAAATCTGTCGGACAACTTCCACAATCACGATTAACCCATTTAGACCAGATAAAAATTTGGAGTGCTATCTTATTTATTGGTAGGATGCAATCTATTTCCCTGTGGTAGTAGTAGGTCAGTGAAGTTATTTATTCCAGGTACAGAGCAGTTTCTGTTTGGCCATTTGGTTGGGTGATTTATCCTCAAAGTGCTGAAACTGGTCACAGAAACAGCCATCATAATCAATACTTGGCTGGAGTAACTATCTAAAAACATTTAATTTTGTAGAGATTTAATTATCTTGGGTACCTTTCATACAGGGCTTTCTTTGGCACAGATAAAACTTGATATTGGCACAAAGCTTTTAAGCTCACCTGAAAGGGGATATGGGTGGTTACCACTTAAAACATTAATGAGGAATGGATTTGCTGTTGTTTTTTCCCTCTACAGTTTCAAAAGTAGATACTGCTTTAGCTGCGCTGTTATTTAGACCAGCTGAAGGAAAAGTAATCTGAGGACTAAAAGCAGTGTCACTTCTAAACTAGCGTTCCTTTAATGCTGAATTTCACATCTTCTACAGTGAAGCTTCTTGATTTACATCTATATTTACATTCCATAATGGGAAGTGCAAATATCTTGTCAATTTAAGACTGAGGATGTTTAAAGCAATTCAAGGAAAACCCACTAATTTTGCCTAAAACTGTATTAATGTCTCCCCTCAGTTACTTTTTCAAAAACGTTTTTTTTTAATGTATTGGGCCTAACACTGCAGGCAACACACAGTTGCTTTTTCCCCAGATTTGAGGAAATTGATCCAGTTTTGTATCTGGAAGGAACAACATTACTGAACAAATATTTTTAATCTCAGGCCAGGAATTTAATGCTAGAAATACACCTTCTGGGGCCATTTTTTCTCATCGCTTTGAACCTGATTTTTTTATTAAATGAATTCTTCATTGTTTCTGTGACATGAAAGCACTGAAGTGAAACAAAAAGGAAGAGGGGAAACATTACTCTGCATTCTGAGAACATTCTTCATATTTTCTGCATGCACAATCAGGGTGTTTGGTTGTGAACAATAAAGATATTTGAAAAGAATCTACTGAAAACTAGTACAACAGTACATGTTCTTAAAACAATAGAACTGGTGAATTTCAAAAATATTCTGTTACAAGCTATCTTCTCTCAAATACTATTATTTCAGTATTAATTATTGGGTTAAGTACCATTTCGAAATCAATTTCTAATCCTGGAATAACAACTACCGGTAAATTCTAAGTTTATCCCCTGATAAACTTTTTTAAGGAAATGACAGGATGCACAAAAATCCAAAGTTCAAGTGGGAAAATGAAATAGGATCAAGACTAAAAAGCCTGTAAATAAATTATTCTTAGAAAAATGTGTGGTTCAAATTTTGAAATCAAAACTGACATATAATTCATCACTTTTTTCTATGAGAAGCAAAAACTCTTTGGTTTTTTTCCCCCCAGTGTTTTTCAGAATACAGATTGCTTCTCCAGAGGGGACTGGAAGCTAAAACATATGAAGAATGGTTGCAGGAATTAGGTTTGTCTAGGCTAGTGTGTCTCCCATGTGACACCTCTCCTGCGCGAGCTGCACTGGCTTCCTGTGGTTTTCCGGGTGCGCTTCAAGGTACTAGTGA
>JANHZT010000124.1:171424-184069 GCA_032468215.1 Stegonotus admiraltiensis
AGAAGGGCGGTATATAAATAAAATAATAATAATAATAATAATAATTATTATTATTATTATTATTATTATTATTATTAGTGAAAAGAAGGACATGGGGTAATATGATAACAGTGTTCCAATATTTCAGGGGCTGTCACAAGGAAAAGGGGGTGTCAACCTATTTTCCAGAGCATCAGAAGGCAAGACAAGAAACAATGGATGCAAACTAGTCAAGGATGCAAGGATACAATTAACAATTAATGGAATGGCTTGCCTTCAGAAGTTGTGGGTGCTTCATCACTGGAAGATTTAAGAAGAAATTGGAACAGCTATTTGTCCAGAATGGTATAGGGACTCCTGCTTGTGCAGGGGGTTGGACTAAAAGACCTCTATGGTCCCTTCAAACTATTATTCTGAGTAGAAAAAGCTGTTCCATTAGCGAGAATTGCTTGCAATTTCCAGAAGCAATTGTTCAGTTTGTGGAATGCTTAACCAGGACAATTTTTGGATAGCTGAAACAAAAAAGACTTTCCTTCAACTTCCTCTCTCAATATTTCCTGTTCTTTTTGTAGATCCCAAATCTGTTCGCTTATTTGTCTTGCTTTCAATTCATGGGTCATGGATCCTGGTTTGTATAGAATAGTGCAGTGGTTCTCAACCTTTTTTTTCACTACAGACGCCCTTAAAATACTTTTTGGGACCACGGACCACCAAGACTTGACTCAAGAATTAAATCATAACATTTCTTCAAGCCATTGCAGATCCCCTGTGATGACATTGTACCCTCCCAAGGGTTCGCGGACTACAGGTGAAAACCACTGGAATAGTATGATCAGATTTGGGGCACAACTGGCTTGGGTTGTATTCATTACTTATGACATACTAGCCAAAACAGACTGGTACTGCCCTTATTATTAACAAGGAATAGTGCATGTGATTAAAATTGGTAATTTACGGAATGTCTTCTCAATTTCATTAAAAAGCATCATGTGGAAGCCACCACTAGTTTGGGTAGCAAAAATCAGTACAGTTAGACCCATCTTGTTATGCCCATAGTGTATGGAATATTGCAACTTGGAAATGGTAAAGTACTTCCGTTAATGAATCAAATAAAATAACAATACATAGGCTGTACACCTGTGAAATTAAGAAAAGAGATAGGATATAATAGATTTAAATAAGGTTCATCTTATCTTGTAGAGTGGAGTGGTAAATGCATGCAGAAAACTGAAAATGTAACATTAATTACAAATGAAAGAGATATAGTACTCATTGGAAACTATCAGTTGAAGCTGTTGTAAATAGATATGAAAATAGGAATTGATAGGTTCATGAAATTACAATGAACGGTGTTAGTGGACGTGTTTGGGAAAGTTGAGAAGTTAAGGGAAAATTGTGCAATAGTCTGAATGAAAATGATCCAGGCAAAAAATGCATTTTGGAAGGTGATATGGAAGATGTGAAGATATAATAAGATACAAAAAAAGTGACTGGGTCATCCAGAAACCCAAGAATAAATCAGAATTTTGATTGAGGATTGCTTAGTCTGTCCTTGGAATATGACATTTAAGCATAAATCAGTTTGTATGTATACGTGGCAAATTCCAAAGTATTACTGTGTTGATTGTTTATAATGAAAACTTGAAAGAATGAAGAAAGAATGCAAGGATAGTGAGGATTTTGAATTTAGTATATATAATCCCAAGAATGGGAAGTTGTTATGGAAGAAAAGGAAAAATGTGAAAGCAACTAGAATGAAAGAAAAATGATTGAAGAAAGTAGAGTTGTACTACTAAAATTAGTACTAAAATTAGTTTTATCTCTCAACAGAATAAGTAGGAAATGGACATAGAGAAATAGAATGTGAAAGCTGCTTGGGATATATTGAAAAGAATCACAATACAGAGTTCCATTGGCTGTGCTAATAGGAAATATGAAAAAGATGATTAGTGGAATGATAACTGGAAAGGGCTGCAGATGGGGAAAATAGGATTTATTCAATTTATTCAATTTATATACCGCCCTTCTCCAATTGGACTCAGGGCGGTGAACAGCCAAATAAATAATAATAATAATATTATAAAATAATAATAAAATGCATATAATACCATGTTTCCCCAAAACTAAGACCCTGTCTTATATTTTTTGAACCCCAAAATAAACGCTTGGCCTTATTTTCAGGGAGGTCTTATTATTTTGGGGGCACATGGAGCAAGATGGGGCTCCTCTTGCCATCCTACCTGATTTCCAGCTCTGCGCTTAAATATTTTCGGGGAGAGCTTATTTTTTGGGGGAGGCTTATTTTAGCGCATGTGCTCAAAAGCCCAATTATTATTATTATCAGGGCATGTCTTATTTTCAGGGAAACAGGGTAAAATGATGGCAAGAAAATGAGCAAGATGAAATTGATATTAAGAAACACTGAAAGAAGTATTTGAGTGATTTGTATGGTGATGCTATTCTGTTGGCAGAAAACCTGCATGATTTGCAGAAAATGTTAGAGAGATTTATCTGTCTTGCTTTATTGTATAATGCAATAAAGAGGAGACCTCTGAAGCCAAGATACTTATGTTCAACAGGTAAAACTGACTAACATAAATGAAAAAACCTAGTCAGTAGCTGAATCACTGTACATTTGGCAGAATGTTTGCTGAAGATGGGAATTGAGACATTTCATGACCTGCAATTACTGATAAAAGATAGTGGGCAGTATGTTGTCTGTTCCGAGAAATGAACGTGTGCCGAAAGATGTGAAAATGGCTGTGAGAGAGTACTTTTCTGTTCACATTATTAGTTGGAAGTGGGAGCTTTGTGTATCAGGAGAATAAGTAAGCTGAATGGGAATGTAATGTAAAAACTGTAATGTAATGTAACTGTAAAGTAATGTAATGTAAAAACAATGTAAGAACAGTGGGAATGGGAAAACAAGAAGAATTGGCTCAAGAATGAATGGGAACTGAATTGAGAGACTGCCAGGAAAGAAGTAAGTTTATGGTAACTTGGTCCTATAAGTAGAAGGAATGGTGATTGAATTTTAAAATAAACAGATGAAGAATTAATGGGTTGGTGTTAAGGGGAAGACCAAGAAGGCAGTGCCTGGATAGAACTGAATAGGCGCTGAAGAACAAAGAGGTGATTAGTTACTCAGAACAGAAAACGGTAGATGAATCTGTATGTAAACATGGTAGATAGGTGACAATGTTTTACAAAGATGAGAAGCGATATACTGAATGATATAAGTGTAAACTAATTTTAATTATATTACTTACCATGTTTCCCCAAAAATAAGACCTTGTCTTATATATTTTTGAACCCTGAAATAAGCGCTTGGTCTTATTGCCATGCGCTCAAAATCCCAAATGGGTTTATTATCAGGGGATGTCTTATTTTGGGGGAAACAGGGTATTCTTTTCCTTGTCTTGTGCCTTAAATTTCTTTGCCTTACAATTTCTTGCTTCTTTTCATGCATATAATGAGTGGATTCCTTGTAGTAGCACAGCCATCATCACATAGTAGGTATTTACTGCTAGGCCATAAGAATAGACTTTTTAAACTAGCCAGGATGAACTGGAAACACCATTCACTCTAAACAATATGTTTGACATGTTTTCTTCCCATGTTATTGTTAACATGTTATTGTTAACATGTTATTGACATGTTATTGTTGAGAAACATTTCGGAAAGGTATGCACATTGAAATACACCCATTATGTGGACGTTAATTATAGTAGACCCAGGAAAATCATAGGAAAGGGTTTGGTTGATTTGCAGTGAGGGATGTAATACTGCAACATCTAGGGATATTTCATATTGATGCTTAGAGGACAACATGCTATTATTCAGAGTGTATTTCAAGAGGAAATATGGGCTATTAGTGGACAGTGAAGTGGAAGAAATCATGTACGGATGAAATAGGAAGAGATGAGAGGAACATGAGAAATTGGAATGGTAAAAGGGATACATTTAGGATTTTTTTTTTAAAAAAGCATTCTACATTGCCGATTTGAAGACTGATGTGCCTCAGTTCCCCTTAGCATGACCAAGGAAGAGGAAATATATCCCTCAAAAACAAGATATGAAATGGCATCAAACTTGGGAATGTTAATTGATCTCTGTATATAGTTATGAGAAATTCAAAATAATGAGTATAATTTCAGTTCAGATAAAATGCATCTTATCAAGCATTATCTTTAGTGCTTGCATTAGCAGCCAATCTAAAGGGAGATGGTCATTTGCAAGGTAGGGCACATCACCAGCCTAGTTCCCCTAGAGACCGGCAAAGGTATCTATTTTAGTTTTGCTCATTTCCTGGACTGTATGTTTATTTCAGTCCATTTATGCATACATTTTCACATATGGCAAAAATGCACACCCATAAGTAATCAAATATATCTGCGGGTTCAGGGAGAAGCATGGAACTGGCCTATTTTCACTGAATAGGCAGTAAACAAGGAGTTATGATAGGCCTTTAATGATAATATTTTATTATGAATGGAAGAGCACATATCATCATTATCATCAGCAGCAGCAGCAAATATTAATATGAATTTCAGATAGTAATAATGAACATTTAACAGGGCAAAATACATAAAGTAGCCATGGGATTTGGCAATATCACCATTGTGTCGAGTTTCTTCTACTTTCATTTCCAATAACCTCTCTGGAAATTCTTCTCTGGGAGCAGATTTTGGAGATGTGTGAAGGGTGCAAGCTTGGGTAGAGCAAAGGCAAGTTGACTGTATGAATAAAAATTTGCATCTACAACAAAAACAATAAAAATAAAGAACGAATAAATACAAATGCTAGTGGGAGGGAGGAGAGAAAGTAAGAAAAAGAGGCTAAGGAGATTAATATTATGATCACATGTTTTCAATTCATACCAGGTCACATTCAAATTAGTATAAATTTTAAGCAGAGTTACATTTCTGTACGCTTGGGCACATTTCAAGCATAGAAATGCAAATAGTTTCATTAAATGCTGTGCCTTTACTAGTGCAATGGTTCTCAACCTTTTCTTCACTATGGAACTCCTTTAAATACCTTTTGGGGCTATGTACTCCCAAGACTTAACTCAAGATTTAAATCATACATTTATCGAGAAAGGAAGTTGAAGGAAAGTCTTTTTTATTTGCGGAACCCCTGTGATGACATCATGGCCTCCCAGGGGTCCTCGGACCACATTCTCAACCACTGATCTAGTCTCTTTTATCCTATTGCTCTTTAGTCAATCAATCTGATGACAGAGGACCCGGTGAGCAAATAAAATAAAAGGAGTTCAGAAGGTAAAAGTGAACTTATCTAGATCACGGGTGTCAAACTCACTCCAACATACATTTGAAATACTCTGTTCATTAAACCCAAAATAAAAGTATCTGGCTTAATTTTTATATTCACTTCAAGAATCTTCTCTATTAAAATATGAATCTTACCCCGATATTTCTTTGCTTTATCACAAATCCATCAAAGACAGTACAAAGTTTCTTCTTTGCATTTACACTTCCAACATACATTTGAAATACCTCTGTATATCCTATGACAATTTATCAGGTGTTAAATATCAAAAGTACAGCGCTTTATCAAAATTTTCTTTTCTTTTTTCAAAATGTAAATGTTAGACTATATATACAGTATTTGATAACAGATCCACCAGTCCAGCTTTCCGATCATTCCTTTTCTGGAAAAGGCTTCCTGATGTGACATCCAAAGAGGTAACTTTATGGAGAACATTGCTTTTTATTTGTTCCAAGCCCTTAGGATAGCATAACAAACAGCTATGATTTTGAAATCTGAAATAAGCAAAATTTTTAGATATCTGCATAGCTGACAGTTGGTGGATTCTCTTTCAGTAAAGCAGAAGTTTCAAAATTTTTTAAAAGAATGGAAAACAATAACCAACATTTGGAACACTCATATTGCCTTTGAAGGAAATAATGTTGCAATGTCATGTGACATTACCAAGCTTCTTTCTTTCTTTTGGTATTCAATTGCCTTTATTTATGTCGTTGTATCATGATGGCATTAATGGCAAATAATATTATTAGCTAACTATTAAATGCAACAGCCAACTAATTATGCTTCATTGATTTACTTTTGTTTCTCCTCTATAGTCCCGTCTTTGTACAGTATTGACATTTATATACTTACTGGCTCTTCAGAGCCTCTCAAAAACCATCAGGACAGATTGTACAAATTAGGACTGAAGCATTTGCAGGCTTTTTACAAGCTTGAAAATTAACAGGCAGGAGAGAAGGTTTATAAAAATGATTAGGCCATCAATGCATCTGTAGAGTCTGTACTGTATACACGGTCACAATTGTTCAATAAGTTTTTTCTCAGATTATTATATCTTAACTTGATGCCTTTAAGAAGTGGTGGATTATTGCTGGGTTAATTCTATGCAATATAGGAATGCTGAGAGTTGGCACCCCACATTTCTAGTAGGAACCTGGTTAAAAAATTATTATTGTCATTGGCAATAATGAATAGAAATATAGGCCAATCTACACATGCAGCAGAATGCAAAATGCTGGGAAAGATGGAAGAATGTTGAAATAATAAAAGGCCATGCACCGGATCAGATTCTGAGTGGAATAGCACTAGCACTAGCACTAGCACTAGCAGTTAGATTTATATACCACTTCATAGTGCTTTACAGAACTCTCTAAGTGGTTTACAGAGTCAGCATCTTGCCCCCAACAATCTGGCTCCTCATTTTACCGACCTTGGAAGAATGAACATCCATTTCTCCAGTCTGATATAACAGACAAAATTAGTTTATGGTTTATTAGTGCAAGTTCACTTTTTATACAATTACTGACTATTTGTTTGGGTACACAAGAATCCAAATGTTAACATTGTTTGAGAATAGGATTTTTTCCATAATTGGGAACATAACTATGATCAACTTTTTGTTAAGAAGTTTAAAATTCAATTTGACCAGTAAATAAATCAAGAAGACTTGATTGTGTATCTTACATTTGCTTTATAAAGAGATGTGTTAAACAAGCTGGAGAGACAGTATGAAATGAAAGCCTTAGATTAAATCTAACTAACTATATATGCTGGGGTCAGATCCAATTAAATTTTTGTGTATTTCTTGGCCGGAGATGCATTGGAAAAAAAAATCAGGAAATGAATGTATTCATCACAAGGGGGAGTACATTTTTTAATTTTAATCTTATGATTAAAACAGCACGGATATTAAAACCGACAATGAAGCCACAAATAGGATGAAACTGGTCACACGGTGAATGCCTCACAGTGGTTAATGAAACTGAAAAACTGCACAGGGTATATATACTGTGTAAAAAAAAGGACTTGCCTACTTCCCCGCCCCCCCATGGAAGTCATATAAAACCCTGTACAAAGGGACATGACACAATCTAACCCCTTCATCTCTCTCTGCTCTAAGAGGGTAGGAGAAGATGCACTTTATATCTACCGTTATGATAGATAACTTGTGATAAAAATCTGATTTTTGAATGAGGTATCTAGATAAAGAAGCCCAGTTTTATAATCCTTGAAAAAAAGTCATCCTTGGTTGACTGAATATAGGCAGCCTCACTGCAGCCTATAGTGCAGTGTGCTAAAAATCTGTTTACTGTAAGCTCATGAATTCTGTTAACTGGGTTCTATTAAAATGAAAAAAAAAAAAGCCTTCCATTGGAATGCACAGCATGTTTGCAATTTACAATATTATGACCCTTTTCCTTCTTCCTTTGGGAATAGTCATGTACTCAACTGATGAATTTGTTAATTTGTTCTGCCCAGCTGTCTTGCTGGTTTATTAGCATCCTGTTATTTTATGCAGTATGCTTAAGTAGAAGTATATTAAAACTTAATACCCAAGGGTCATTTTTCCTGTTGATGTTTTCCAATCACAAGGCCATCTTTAGAACTACGGTATGTGGACTTTTTCCTCTAATGAAGAATCAATGAGAAACATGCTAGTAATTTAGTCATGCAAGGATAGAACTTCTAAATATGAACAGAGGGATGCCACTATTAGCAGGCTAGATTAGAGGATTATAAACAAAGAGGTTTATTACTTACATAAGAGAAAGGAATACTATATTCTATAGTTTTAGTTTTATAATGTTTTGGGTATGACCCTAAAAATATAAAGGTTGGATCTGGAAACATTCATTTGCAAAATGTTTATTGAGCAAATATGAACTTAGGGCACCTGTGTTATTTCTAATACCTGAAGAATCATAGGTTCCTTGACTCTGTATTGAGTTACATGTACCATTGTAAGGATAAAAGATTATAACATTATTTAAAATATAGTTTACATTTTTCTCCTTTTGAAGATGTTAAGGAAATAAAGGGAATTGATGTTTAAAATAAATTGGCACAAAGCAAGCCATAAAACTAGAATTTCTTATGCTAAAATCATGAAGTAAAATAGCAAAACAAATTTTTAAAAAAGATGTATCATTGAAGAAAAACTGTTGTTAGCCCAAAATTGATATATCTCATTGCTTGAAATTGATATATATCTTTTTACTGGTACAACGTAGGACATTGCATTTCCCCACCTCCAGAATAAAAACAGTGCATTCAGAGGGATTCATTTGGTGAAGCACTTATGATGACTTATTCCAGAACTATCTTTGATTCTTGACAGAATTATTCAAATTATTTCTTTTTGAGTTGCTTTATACCATGGGTCCATCATCCAAGTTAGCTGATATAACACACTTTAATATGTCTGTGTATGGTTAAAGCATTAAATTTCTAAATTATTTTGTAGAAATACTCCAATACAGGGGTTCTCAACCCTGGGCCAAAGGCTGTGGCCCACTCAGCACTACCAGGCTGTGGCCCACTCAGAACTGGGCCATGGAAGCATGTGCCACTTGCACAAATGGAGATTGCTTGCATGGAACCCTCCCTCTCTCCCCCCCACCAGTCCACAAATCTGAATGGCTGTGGCCTGCTCCTGTAATACATTTCCTAACTGTTAGACTTGATTAGAAATACAGATTCGATGAGGGTAAATAACTGTTTTATACAAGCACAGGAGAGGTGTTCATCCAGGGGAAAATGCAAACCAAAGGGGTAACACCCCCTCCCTCAACTTCACCACCATTGGTTTAATCTGGTTCAGCTCTCATCTAGTGCTTGTAAGATTATATCTTACTATTATTTAATTTCACTCAAAGAAGAAAAGCGAAACAACATTGAAATACACTGTTCAAAAATGATTTGAAAAGAAAGGTTCCCACTGTGACTAAGTAAACAATGATCTTCAATAGCGGTAGTTATTTTGTCGCTTGTTTTACTTATAATTTCCCCCCCTCCATTTACACGGTTATGCTTATAGCTGTAAAATTGAGTATACTTTTCCCTTGAATTGATTAATTCTCATCTCATTTATAAATATTCCAAACTGTGCTCATATGGATACATAGTCTTAAAACAGGCTCTTGTTACATAATTCCATTTATTCCTCCATGCGTGAAATCTCTGAGCCTGATAAAAAGAGCTAGTGACACCCAGTGAATACAGGATGCAGATGAAGGTGAATAAGAACAAAATACATGTGCATGCATTTTGTACCTGCATATATCTAGCTCTCCTGCAAAAGATTGTTTAAAAATGATTCTTCGTCATCTGAGATATTTTGTTTCAATTGTTTAATACTGTGTTTCCCCAAAAATAAGACTGGGTCTTATATTAAGTTTTGCTCCAAAAGACGCATTAGGGCTTATTTTCTGGTTAGGTCTTTTTTGGGGGGGAAATACAGTACTAAATGCACCAGTGGTGGGTTGCCCTTGGTTCACACCAGTTCTATAGAACTGGTAGTAAAACTGGTGGGAGGCTCCGCCCACCAACCCCGATGTCATCAAAATCTGTGCGAGCAAAGCAAGCACGCATGCGCAGCCCCGTTGCGAACCGGTAATAAAGGTAAGTAGAACCCACCCCTGAAATGCACCCATCTGGCTGACAATCTTAACTCGGGCTTATTTTGGGGGTAGGGCTTATATTACAAGCACCCTGAAAAATCATGCTAGGACTTATTTTCCAGTTGGGTCTTATTTTTGGGGAAACAGGATAGCGGAAGCTGGGTTGAGTATTAAGGTTTGGGGAAACCGTTATCCTTTCTTGGCCAGATCTAATGACCCCTACTAATTCATATTGGAATTTAATAGTATGTCTCTTTATTGTCATCACTCGTTTGATATCCTTGGAATAATGTTTCATAGCTTAGCTTCTTTCAGACAAAACATTGGCCTCAGTGCCTTGGGTATCTGCTGAGTGTGGCAAAGGAAAGAATGACCACACAAAGATCATAGACATCATCATGCAAATATTGCATCTTATGTACTTGCATGAGACATCATGACATTATTGCAAAATTGTGGGTTTTTGTGCAGTGATATTATGGTGCACCTGTTTTGACATCATTGTGGCTTGTTACAAACTTTGTTGCATAAAGTTCCCTATAGGACTTTGTGAAGCAGCAAAAATACATTCCAGTCAACCCTTTAGTAATATCTGTAAAAAGAGGCATGCAACAAAAAGTTGTGGGTGCTCCAGCACTGGAGATTTTTATGAAGAGATTGGAAAACCATTTGTCTGAAATATTATAAGGTTTCCTGCTTGAACAGAAGGTTGGATTAGAAGATCTCCAAGGTCCTTTTCAACTCTGTTATTCTATTAAGGATACTTCAGCAAATCCACCTTTCTTGCTTCCTTCTGATAAAATGGATAAAACATAATTCACAGCTGCCTTCCCAAGCTATTACTGTTTCCACCTTTTAATGGGTATCACAGCCTGAAAAGAAGGGGGAGAAAAGATTTGTAGATATGATGTTCTCCTGCCATTATTCCTCTCTGATGAAACATTAACAACTTGTCCTGGGCTATTAAAAAAGCTCTCAGACTAACAAAAGGCCTTCTTTCAGCATCACAACAATATGTATTTTAAAGCCAAATATAACCATACCCCTTGGTGAATTTTCTAAAGCTGGAGGCATATACAATGGGTGGTGAGATATTCCCACGTACCATGGCTATAGCTCTACCATTTATTCAAAGGATTAAAGTGAAAACTATCAGAGATATATCTGCAGTTGGAAAAATGATTCAGGGGCTTTGTATAAGTGCTACTAAGGAAATTGCTAGCAATGCACAGTCACCAATTCCTTAAAAAATAGTTATTAAATTTCAAAAACAAACATTAAAATATAAATTAACGTAACAAAAGATGGGGAAATAAATAACAGGGTAAGTTAAAAAGTGACAAAAATGCATCAAACAAACATATAGCAAAAGTGACCTCTGACCTTTTTATTTACAGAGTTAATAATACAATACAATACTTTTTCTCTAAGTTTAAACTGATTTCTGAATATTAACTCCTGGGAAACATTTTCAACTGTTCCAGAATGCAGATATTGATTACTGTATTTCAAACCAAATAAGGAACTACAGAAACAATTTCATAAAATATTTTCAATTGAATGATCTCTTTTCACTTGAAAAAAAAAGTTTTTTGTTCACGTTTTTATTTATGAAAAATAAAACTATTATTTAATGTGTCAGATTGCATAGATGTCTATACGTTTAGTTGCTGATTTATCATTTATCTTAAACTTTGTAGTAGATTGGGCAAGTATTGAGTCATCTGTAGGTTTCATTCTGACATGGAATTCCCATGAAGAATATTTTTGATTGACGTATTCCTAAATGACTTTTCACAATATTTCATGTATTGTAAGAATGAAGCAGGAGTTCTAAAAAAAAGAAAGAAAGAAAACAAGTGATGTGAACCTTTTGATGTTTTTGTAGTTTAAGACTTGTTTTTTCTAGATTTCCTGGCATAGATTTTTCTAGATAACCTGTAATCTGATATGCTCAAATGCACACTATGAGAAGTTGCTTATAATACAGCCAAAGTTGGAAAGGATCACACAGTTTTGTTTTGTTTTAATTCATTAACAACTGTATGTTTTTAAACTTTTGAGTAAGCAGGTAGGAAACTAATTACATTGGAGATGATGAGAAATAATTTCCAAAAATGTATGAATTAGAGAAAGTTTTCCTCTGAATATTGAAAATACTATTAAATGAATGAGGAAGATGAGATACAACATTTTTTTAAAAAAATAGGAAAGTGAATGAAATTATACTAGATAGAGGTTTTGTTTTGTGCCTTTGAGTCATTTTGAATCCTTGTCAAATTAGTCCATATACTGTCAATATATGACAAACCCAAAGTCCTTGGCAATATTTTTGGAAGTGCCATTCCCTTTTTTCTAAGGTTGAGAGAGAGGAACTGGCCCAAAGTTACCTAGTTAGTTTTTTTTTTTGTCTAAGGCGAGATTAAAACTTGAAATATCCTATTTTCTAGCCCAGTGTCTTTAACCATTATACCATACTGACCCTCATAAATCATACTGGATATATTTGCCCATGCTATATTGTGGAGATCCTTGCATTGAAAAACATGCCCTAACTCAAATCTGCCCAAGGTTTCCTAACCAAATTGTGCTGCACACTGTACAATACTGCCTCTTCATCTGCCCGAATACCTACAGTGTCACATTTTAGGACTGGCTAGCAAAGTAGGTGAACTCATATTTTAAGGATTTTTGTATTGTTTTAAATGGGGATTTTAATATGAGCCAAATTTAATTTAATTCATTTTAATTGGAT
>JANHZT010000124.1:205394-216426 GCA_032468215.1 Stegonotus admiraltiensis
GGGGGCCAGCCAGGAGTGGGATTTGGGGGTTCTCTGAACTGCACAGAATCTTAGCTAGAGGTTCTCCCGAACCCTTGTGAACCCCCAGCAGCCCACCCCTGGGTAAATCTGGTCAACATTTCACAATTCATGTAGGTGCTTGAGACTAGCAGTTCATATGTTTCTTTCCTTTCTTAAAAAAAAAGGGGGGGGGTTATTAGGAAAAATAGGTGCTCATGTGATCTGATAGCCATGGTAAGAACTGAGTATTGGTATGATGAGAAGAAAAGTGGCATTTGTGCTTTTAGTACATGAAACTTTGGGCTTGCCTAGGAAAGGTTGTAGCCAAGGATCCCCCTTTTTTCAAAAAGAAAAAAAGAAAAGGCACAATTGATCCAACATTCTCACATGGAATACCTGGATCAGATCTATGGCTGCAATCATTTTCAGTTTCTGTATTGAGCCCAGTCTGTTTACTCTTGAATTTTACCAGACTGCCAAGGTAAGGTGCACTTGATCAATAATTGCTTATGAAGTAAGAACATTAAAAGGGAGTATGGATTCGGGCTTCATTGGAATCTCAATCCTAGGTCTCTGAGCACTCTGGGAAGGCACATTAATTTTACTCAGCACTCTTTTCTATAAAATCCACTTAACTTAATTGGACCAAGCTCACATTATCCTTTCCTTCCTTTAAATAAAACCTTCTTTCAAAGAAAGATAAACATGCACTTAGAAACATCATCTTCTAGCATGGATATTTCACCCCTGGGTAAATCAGAAGCTCACAAGCCAACAGTGTCTTTGCCTTCAAGAGAAGGTGGCAGGAACCTCTTCAATTCATTTATCTACTCCTGTCACATATTGCAGAAAGAGTGGACATATCTTTCTTACATTTTCATACAGCATTTAGTGGAGAATTGCTGGGAGGTGGTGACTAAAGGCCAAATGAATTAGCGATTGCATAGATATTTTTAATCTATCTCCTAATGAGAAAAGGAGTCAAACATTTGTTATCTATTGAAGTTCTGTTCTTGTTACTCTTATGGGAGAAAAGGTAATAGTTACATGAAAGTAATCAAAAACATTTAAGCAGGTATGGACAACCTGAGCTCCTTCATCTGATTTAGATTACAGGTCCAGCAATCTCATACCATTAAGTATGCTGATTGTGGGAAATTAAAGTCTAAAATATCTGGAGGGCACCAGATTGCTGGTGCTAGTCTGGATTTTGCAGCCCAGATCTTATAATTTTAACAAAAGATGGTTTTGGATCAATCAGTATGTGTGTCTTTTTGTTGTCTGGATTAGGATGTAACTTTTTAAAATGACAAGTGATTCCATGAGGCTATTAACTTGTGTCCTAAGGCAAAGGGAACTCAATATTGTTTTACTATTGGATAAAACTACTGGTCTGAAAAAAATCAAATATTGGGTAGGGCTACAGGACCTTACATGACCACCAGATGTTAGAAAAGAGATAAAGTGCAAAAAGCCCTAACTCTTTGCTGCCATCCTATGGTCATATAAATATTAACAGTCCAGAAGTAACTAAACTTCAAAATGATTTGTGCAAGGTCTTTGATTGCAATGGTAGAATATTTGTTTTCTGATATTTATCTTGCAATGGTTCAAGAGCTTCTCTCCTGGATTAATTTGTGTGAGACAGCAAACATTTTGGTGCACTGGAAAATATCAAAAGATAAATTCCCACTCAGAGAGTCATTAAAATGAACTTTATCAGACGTCAGTGGGGCTTCTTTTTAAGTAGAATGTTTAATATTACATTGTTAATTCGGGAGGAAAAGTATGAGAGAAGAGTAATATTTCTCTAACACCATAATCAATTCTACTATCGGGGAGAATGTAAGTCAGAATTATAAATGAAATGAGTAATTTGCTCATTGGTGTGGAATGTCTTTTTTTATTTTGGCTCCTATACAATGTTTATGATTGATTTCCCAGCCATGGGTTCCATTTAAGTGGCTTTTGGAAGGGAAAAAATGATTTTTAAAACAACAACAACAACAACAACTATACGTAGACTTATGCCTACAGGCAGTTGCTTTGAAAAATGGCCAATGAATTCTCTCATTTGTTGTTTCCCCCAGTTGTACAATATCCCAAAGGTGCTTTTTCAAGAGGCAACTGGACTTTCTTGTTTTTCTTTGGAGATATTTCGCTTCCCATCCAAGAAGCTTCTTTAGCTCCATAGACATTTAGCTATGTACTTTAGGATGAACATCCTTTGAATGGTAGGGGAGCATGAATGGATTTCCCGAAAAATTGCAGACTACAGGAACCCTTTGTGTTTCAGTTTGAGATGCAGACAACACCTACTCATCCCCACAGCCCCTTGATTTTTTATGCCCCCCTGCAGATACCCTTAGGGTCATATAAAACAAATAATCTTGCCTAAGCCAACTTTGAAGGCTATTACATGCACCACTTTTCTTCTACTTAATTATTTGCAATTGGTATTGGTGAAACAGAATCCAATGTTGACTGGGTAGCTCTTAATATTAAACATTAGTTGAACTATAGAGAGAATAAATCTTTCCAAGACTACCTAATGCTTTCTAAGATATGAATGTGGAAAACAGATCTGTGGTTTCAATTTAAAACAATATGTAAGATTATTTTTAATTGTTTTATGCCTTCAAATCAGTCTTCATTTCTGGTACTATGCTGATAAGTTCATGCAGATTTCTTAGTAATATTTTTTCAAAAGTGTTTTGCCCTTGTCTTCTTCCTAGAGTTAAGAGACAATAACTGGCCCAGTCATCCAGCTTGCTTCAGACCTGAGGCAAGATTAAAGCTCCTGGTCTCCTGATTATGTGATTTTATCCAGTATGTTTTTGCTTTGGTGGCTTTGAGTCAATGTTGACTCCTGGAGTCTGCCTGGACAAGTCCCATCAGCTTCCTGGGCAAGATGTTTTTGGAAGTGGTTCCCCTTGCATGTTTACTAGGGCTAAGAATGTGTGACTGGCCCGAGATCACCCAGGTGGCTTTGTGCCTAATGCACGACCAGAACTCACAGTTTCCCAGTTTCTAGCCTGATGAATTAAAATCAGCATAGTAAACTGGCTCTCTTATCCACGACACCAAACAAATTTTTATGTAAGACAATACGTAACACTAGAAATTGCCTCATACTTGTACGCAGGCCACAAATACTGAACAATAGATGCCTAGCAACACCAGATCTCTGGCTGTTCGTTTAATGCTAGTTTCAACAAATCCCCCATTACTGAGGGAAATTTTGCTCCCAACGCAAACTTTGAATGTTGGAAAAGAAAATAGATCTAATGGAAATTAAAATAAAACTAAGTAAACAGATGATACCAGAGAAAATGCACACCTCTTATTGGAACAACATTGCTTTCAGGAACAGGTTGAATACCGATGCCACATTTGTAAATCAGCAGGAGCGCTTTTTAAGAATGCTTTGATTGAGCTCAGGGAAAATAAACATTTGTCTTTCCTGAGTCAAGTCCAATGGAAAAAAACACATTAAAGCACAGACTACGAAGTCAGAAATGTGCCTGTGTTTTTCCTTGAAGGATTATTAGGCTGCCCGTCAGCAGTGACAATGGGACACATCAATTTTCAACCAGAATAAATATACTGCTGCCTGGTGGCAAACCTAGTTGTGAACACCACCATTCAGTTTATACTGTACTTATGATCAAAATATTGGCACAGCACTGACTCCAGGAGGTAAAGGATGATAGAATATTAAGTCGTGAGACACAAAGAAATTCCAGGTCTGAGATGGTCTCTGTGCCTGATTTTTTCTCTTCATGGACTTTCTCTCTACCACCATCACGCCTTTATTGGATAGCAAAGCCTGGTTTCCTTTCTTTTTCTTTCTTCTTATTTATCTACAACAGGGGTCTGCAACCTTAAACCCTCAAAGAGCCATTTGGACCCGTTTCCCACAGAAAAGAAAACACCAGGAGCCACAAACCCTTCCCGTGCCTGACTATTTCTTGTGCGGCCAGAAAACTAGCATATGTAGTTGAATTAAACGTTCGGAAACTTTTCTTTTCTTGGATTTATCCATGGTTGACCTACCGGGGATTGAAAAGCTCAAATAAATCATGTACCAGTGGGTGTCACACATTGGCCATTGTGATGCATATTTTGAGTGACAGGGAGCAGCAGCAGAGGGGTGAAAGATCCACATGTGGCTCAAGAGCCGCAGGTTGCTGACCCCTGCTCTAGGAAATGTTTCATCATCTCCACATCGTTAATGGAAAGAATGAAAAGATACTGGGGGGCAATAAACTTTAGTTTAGTTTACTTTATTGTCATTGCACATAGTACAATGAAATTAAATGCTGTCTTCAGTGTACATTATAACTATAAAAATAAAAACACAAATATACATCCTTTACATTCTATATAATTGATATAATTGAAAATATAATTGAAAACCCAATATAAAACAGAACAACAGCAATTTAAAACAACAGACAATATGTCTGTCAGAATATCCCAATTTATACATTGACTTTTTTCCTCCCCTCTGCATGTGTCTGAAAGGAGGTATAAATGGGAGAATGGTCAGACCTTGACAAATGCCCACTTGATACTGAATTGTGATACATGTACACATAGCAACAAATGCTATAATTCTAGCTCAGTTTTGTAAGCTATGGCTTCTTCAGTTTCACTTCCAGAGAATAATTGGTTGTCCAATAATTGTAGCTATTGTTTCTACTGTACAAAGTGGCACAGTACAATTCTCCATGATGCCTTCTATCTGAGTTTCTGTGTCAGTCATCATTGCTTTCTCATTACTGTTTTCTAGATTCAGTGAATGAGATTTACTTTCTTCTGCTTTGGCCTCTGGTTAGAATTCAACCAGGAACCTTCTAAATTACTTTAATCCATACTTTGTGGTTTGGATGGAAGAAGAAAGAATGATGCACAGCGTTCCAAACTCATAATTCTTCAAAGCATTTGGAAGGAATTGCTCCATTTCTTGTCTGTCAGAAACTGGATTGCAATCTAGACTGTTGTTTTGCACAAGGAATACTTAAAATGATCTGTAGCTATACATAGAGGAGCATGCTTCTATAGAGATTCTCAATCATCCAGGTCATGGTTGTCCCAAAAGACCAACATGACTTCGTTGTTTATTTGTTTTTGAAAAACATTTCAAAGTTCTGAACTGAAGAAGCTTCTTGGATGAGAAGCAAAATATTTTCAAAGAAAAAAACCAAGAGTCCAGTTGCTTTTTGGAAAAAGTATCTATGGGTCATGTTTCTTGATGCTTCCGTGAGCTTTGGTTACAATTTCTATCTTTCTCCATAGTCATGGAACCAGATGTGCAGGAGAAGTGTCTGCTGCAGCAAACAATAATATCTGTGGAGTTGGAGTGGCTTATAATTCAAAGGTAGCAGGTAAGGCTTCAACTAGAGATTTTCTTCCTTAGCCATATTACTGTTTTATTAAAAAGAAAACAGGATGTCTGAGAAGTAGATTATTTGCAGTATAAATTTCCCAACATGCTATATTTGGGGGGAAAAATTAATGTATGTACATTTGTCTTTTGGATATATAGAATTGGCCCTCTTTCTTGACTTCCCTTCCTATCTGAATTTTTATTGATATTTTTGTTGATGAACACCGCTGAACTATATATTTGAAACCATAAAATACTAATAACATATAGAGGCTGACCACCGGCCTTTAAGAGGGAGACAAATTGATATAGACACCTCCTGTTACTGGAATGCTTTTGATTATTATTGCTGGCATTGACTCTTTGTTGCTATTACCCTGTTTCCCCCAAAATAAGACATCCCCTGATAATAAGCCCAATTGGGCTTTTGAGTGCATGGCAATAAGGCCAAGCGCTGATTTCAGGGTTCAAAAAAACATAAGACAGGGTCTTATTTTCAGGGAAATAAGTATTTTTGTTAATATGTTATCATTTTAGAATTGTGTTGGTATGTCTATTTTCATAAGCTTATTCATGTATACAAGTACTATAAACTATTCACAGTTTGTATGCAATAGGAACAGTATATGTTAGAATAGGAAGGAAGGAAGGAAGGAAGGAAGGAAGGAAGGAAGGAAGGAAGGAAGGAAGGAAGGAAGGAAATGTTAAGTTTGTTCCCTCAGAGTGGTAGCATGAGCTTTATTAGATCTGTCAAAGTTTTTGGGGAACTAATTTTTGGTAAAGAGACCCACAATATAATAATGAATTAGATTATAGTTGAGGTCTAGCACCATCAAGTGGTCACTGAGATATTGGTGAAAAAGTCAGTAACTCAAATCCAGGAGGGTTGCAAATTATTCTTCACATTTTAAACCTATAGATTCCAATAATGTCTTGGGGAAAAATGGAAAGAGTAATTTCAGATTTTATTTTAGAATGAACTCTAAAACTTTTATTTTCAGACAGGAAGCAAATTAGAGGATGGAACTTGAGAAATATTTTTCTATGCTGAGTTTGTTTACATTAAGGATTCTTTTTTTAAATCTACCTGAGGAATTTTAATATTATAGTTTGTTTCAGATTATAATGTTACTGTCTAGAATTTTTCGCTGTAGCTTATCGTTTCCTACAAATATCAGTTGAAAAGAACAAGATAAACAGAACAGAAACTTTGGCTGCTATTCATATTGGTATTAAGATGAAAGAGTTGACTTGGTATTTCGTATAATGTACTTGATCTAACAATTTTAATAAAAGCCTTTTGTTTCAACTTTTTAACTTTCTTTCTACTGCCATGTACATTTTCTATTTAGATACATAAAATCAAAACCTGTTTAGGTTTGGGTGAATTAAATAGTCTACAATATTGAACTTGCAAAAATTAATCTTGCATTCCAAAACTGTTTGCACATTTCATGAAAGAATCACTGCATTTGCATTTGCTTGATCCTGGATGTTAATTATGTTTTGTGGCAGGGAAAAAAAATCAAATCATGATTTGAATTTTTATAGCAGATTTGTTTTTTTTTTTAAAAAAGATGCTATAATATATGCTAGCCTTTAAATTCTGAGTGTTGCAATCCCCTGTTGAGAAATATTATTATAAATTTCTTGTTTGATTTCAGTTTTTTTTTAAATCTCTCCTTCTCCTTAATCTTTCTTTTTCTCTTCATCAATATATATTGATTAAACCTGCAGGTATCCGAATGTTGGATCAACCATTTATGACTGACATTATAGAGGCTTCTTCTATCAGCCACATGCCTCAAGTAATTGATATTTATAGTGCTAGTTGGGGTCCCACTGACAATGGCAAAACTGTGGATGGGCCAAGAGAACTGACCTTACAAGCCATGGCAGATGGAGTGAATAAGGTAGTGCTTTGTTTTATGTTTTCCCACCCATTCTGTTGCTGTACTATCAGTGAAGGTTATTTGTATTATAGAAGATAATGAATTGTCTATAAACATTACCTTATCAGAAGACCTCTCTTTTGAAGGACAGATGAAAGTATAATAAATTATCAATATGAAAATCTGTTGTTCTGATTCAATGAAAATAGGGCATGTAAGAGTTAAATGGTGGCTGATACAATGAGGGCAAACTGGAGATTTTGCTATCTGGATACTTTATGTATCAAAGGCAGGAAGTTGTTAGTAAGCTTGATAGTTTGTTTCCCCACATATATCTTTAATGAGGAAGGGAGTCCTGCACCAAGCTGAGATTTCAACAAAATAATGAAATGTGCGTGACTGTGATGATGTTATCATGATGTTAGCTCCAACATCACAATGCAGTTACAAAACTGGCAAAATTTATGTCATATCATTGCAATGTTTGTCCCATCATCTGGCCCTGGTTGCCCTATGGACATCCATATATATAAATATATAAATAAAATGCAAGAGGAAGCAAGCAAGACTATACCCAAATGCTTGAGATTGGCCTCCATTGGCCAACTATTTAATTCAAGGGGAAAGCCCAGGGCTGTTCCTTATTGGCAGAAGTTTTCTAATTACACGAAAGAAGCTTTGGACCTTTGGCATTCATGTAGTTGTGCAGATATGCTATAAGTACTGCTGAGAAAAAGGAAAACACTTCATTATTCAACACATGGGTAAGCTAGACAATTTGTTCCTACTTTATTGTATTTTTTTTTTAGCTTTTTCCTCTTATAAACATATGGTGATGATGTTCACAGCAATTTCATGAAGGATCAGCCTCAGAAATTCCTTCCTGGAATTTGACTCCAGTTTCGGTGCCCCTCCCCCCCTCGCTTAAATTTGTATGTATTAAAAATGAAATTCTTATAGAACCTCAACTAAATAACAATTATGTATCTAGAAAAAATGTTTTGGATACAAAAGGCATCTCCTTGTAAAATTCTGTTTCAGCAAATTAGTCCATTGGCCTGATATACTTGTTGGCCCAACACAGTGTTATCTTCTGGGTGGATTCCCTTACTCTTACTGCTTACTCTAGCAGGACTCTCTCTTTTTTTTGCCCACAGTTTATGGTAGCTACTAGGAGATTTCAGGTGATTTTTAAAAACAACTGTTTTTAAAGTTTAGATGAATCAGTGCAGCATTTAATATACAGTATTTTATTTTTAGTAGAATGAAAGAAACTTGTATTTCAGGATTCTCGTGGAATTTATCAGATACACCTGCAATTTTTATTAAGGGACCAGAGTTTTTATATTAATTTTCATTTAGGTTATAAAAAATTGGAAAGGAAAAGGAACACTATACTTTAACTACTCCAATAGCCATGTAATGTCAATTATTACATTAATGAACAGAAAATTAACACAGGAGTAGTAATTGAAGAGAACAGACTGGTACAGGAAAATGTGCTGCACTTAGCATAATATGTTCAGTTGAAAGGAAATCAGTGCTAATGTCATTTAAATGGCAACTCTATGTCATTTCATTTAGAATTTGGTTGAATTCATAATAAAAAGTGGCTATCTTCCTTAAGAGCAAATTAGCCTAAGGCTGTACTTGGTCTGGATTTCAATCTAATAGGCTGAAAACCTAACCTCTCTCTCTCAGTAAAACCTTACAACTGTTACCATCGCAATCTAAACTCATGTGGAATTCAGTTGCCAGAGAAATTTTAGCCAATGTTCTGAAAAATTAGGTTTTAAGGATTTCTTCCAGTGAATGTCCATGCATGTGCTCGCCACTTGCAAGTCATTCAATATTAATTCTAGATCTTCTTTCCTGGTTGTGCTTTGTAAATTATATTGGGTACTTTTAATTAGCAAGCTCTGATGTTAGAATACTCCTGCCAGAATGCTATAGAGCACGGGTGCCAAACTGGTGACTTGCAGGCTGGAATGCTCACATGCAGGCCATGTCCACCCCAGCTCCACGAATAGGGAAAACTTCATGAAACGTCACGTGACGGCAATGTGACGTGGCAAGCTTGGCACCCATGCTCCAGACGTTCCTCTGCTTGTCATGAGGGAATACACTAACTATATAGCATCTGGGAGAATGCTTTTCCTTGCCTTATTTGCGGTTTCATGCATTGCACAGAGAAGATGCTTATTTTCTTCTCAGAGCACAGTTTGCTTTTTAAATGAGTTTTCAGGGAGAGGTTAATCAGGGAAAGAAGCAGGCTACATCAGGAACACTTGCTTTCAAATGGCCTTTTCTCACCTAAGTCTTGTTTTTAAAATGAAAAACAAATTGAGAGTCCTAAAACTCTACACTACAGCATATGCCTAAGAATGCAGCCAAATGGAAATGCCACTAGAATGTATTGCTGTTTCTGAAATAACCTTGTTTTTATTGCCTGTGGACTGAAAATTCCTCTGTATGCTGAACAACAAACCATTAGACATGATAACCCTCCACAATTTTATTTTATTTTTTTTTTGCTTCAGAGGAGGAACCGCTTCCTCGTTAAAGACCCTTTCCTAAATCTGCTCTTTTCCCAGGTTGAACAGAGCCCATCCATTCTAGGTTGCTTCCTTGAATCCATAAAGCCTTTCTTTTTCTCCAGGCTTCTCTCTCCCTCCCCACAACCAGTTGCTTTTTAGCTAAGATATAAATGGATCCAAAAGCACAATAAAATCATCATGTAACAGAAGTTATTTCCCAAAAGCAATTCATACGTATGTTGGAGAAGGATAATTGCAATAGCAAAATATTTAGCACCACTTTTAGTAGTTACTAGATAACTTGTGGCCTATAGGGTTATCATTTCAGAGCTATTTCCTTAGTTAAAGTTAAACAGAGAAAGAATGATTGCAGTTTTTTTAAAAAAAGGACAGTGGAAATGGGAGCAACTGCCAGCTTCCTGCCAGCATCCACATTGACTTTCCTTGTGGAAAGGGGGCAGGGAGCAAGAGAAATTTCCCTCCCTCTCCCTCTCCCTCTCCCTCTTCCTCTATTTATCTTCCTTCCTTCCTTCCTTCCTTCCTCCCTCCCACCCACCCCCCCCCCCCACATTTGATTGTACAAAGCTTGCACATAAAAAGTCAATGGGGAAGCCAGCAGAAGGTTGCAAGTCCAAGGCCAGCAGGCAGATAAGTGCCTGCTGGGGAGGGAGCGAGGGGATGTCAGTCAGGAATGTCACATGGCATGCAAGAGAGATGCCATGTGGGCTGGGAAGGGTGTGTGGGTATGCACAGAGATGCATAGGTGGAAGGGGGGCACATGGATGGGCAGCATAGGTCAGGAAGGGGCATGGGTGTGTGTGAGTGTCGCTGTGTGAGCCAAGAAGGGTGCGCAGGAGGCAGTGAAAGTCAAGAAAAATGCATGGGGTTACTGTAGTTGAGAGGTGCTACACTGGTTTGGGATGGCACAGAGTTAGTGGTATGAGTTGGAAAGGTACTTGGGCATGCTTGGGAGTGTACAAGAGGTGCCATGTAGGTTAGGAATGTATGTAAGAGGGGGGTGATATGGGTCAGGAAGGGCATGGGGGGGGGAATACCCAGAGCTGTTGAGTGGAGTGGAATAGTCACATGGGAGAAGCATAGGAGCCTGACTGGCGTAGGAGACTAATGCTCCCACTAAGGCAGTATTTAACTTCCAGCTGCCTGCAATTACTGCTAGTTCAATTCTCACCAGGCTCAAGGTTGACTCAGCC
>JANHZT010000124.1:216526-226966 GCA_032468215.1 Stegonotus admiraltiensis
ACAAAAGTATGAAGGCTATTGCTTAACGCATTGTAAGCCGCCCTGAGTCTCCGGAGAAGGGCAGCATATAAATTAAATTAAAATTAAAATTAAAATTAAAATTAAAATTAAAATTAAAATTAAAATAAATAAATAAATAAATAAGTAGGTAGGTAGGTAGGTAGGTAGGTAGGTAGGTTGGTTGGGAGTGTCCATGAGATGCTGCATAGCCAGGGATATGCAGGGGTAGTGCAGGACTGAAGGCTGCATGGGAGCATGTAAGAGGTATCACACAACTTAGGAAACATGTGAGGGGGCAGTGTGGATCAGGAACAATGTGTAAGGGTGAGCAAAAGGTGCTGCATGAGTTTGAAAACCACAGGAAAACAATGGAGGCCAGAGGAGATGCATGGGGGTGGAACAGGTAGTGCTAGTACATAGGGAATGGCATAGGCTGGGAATGGTGTGCAGGGATACATCCCTTCCCAACAAGCAGGTAAATGGCTGCTGCTGGATTGGGGAAGAAGTGAGACATTGTGAGACTTCCTGGGAATTTGCCATGGAACACTGAACATGAAAACCATACAACAACAGCAGCAGTTACATGGGATGTATGAGAGCAATGCAGCAGCAGCCACAACTCCTAAATTTCATTTCCTCAGAAGTCATGGGTCTCAGGTGTTGAACACTTTCTGTAAGTTAGCCCGTTTGAGGTATCTTGGTTCAAAAATTATTGCCCTAAGATGCACTGTTTTTGCTCAGGTAAAGGTCATGACACAAGAGTTTTAGTAGTATGTAGATATCATCCTGATTCAAGAGCAAAAGAATTTTATGCCTCTTCATCATAAACCCTGATCCTTTGGCTTGAGCTGAAACTATATGAGTCCTCTGCATTTCTCCCTCTGTGCATCAGTGCAAGGTTATATGACTAGCATTGTTGATTATTTCTGATCCATTCTCCATAACAAATGATGATAATGCCAAAATAATAATATGTGCATGTTGACATAATCCCACACTTGTCACTGCCCCTCCTCCCAGATGCCCCTGGCAAGGTATTTGGGGATTAGGACTTTTGGGAACCTGCCTCTAAAAGAGCAGAAGGCAAAACATTGCCTATATTTAAACAACACCAGAAGCAAGATAGCTGTGTACTTTCTCTGGTCCCTCTTTCTGCCTTGCTCTGTTCTATTTTCAGACTTTGAATTATGCAGGGAAACATCCAAGCTTCTTCTTTTCTTTGGAAAACAGTCAATGGTTGCTGCCAAAAAACACAGATAATTAGCACCCCCTGCTAAGATGTTCTAGCTGAAAGCCTAGGCAGTATGAAAATGGCAAGAAAGGAAAATATTATAGATTGGAAGCGTGACCTTCAAAATATATTCCGTCTTGCAGCAGTGCAATTTCATATTCGTTATTATCAGATCACCTTCCTCTAGTTTGCTTTGGTAATGGTTCAAAACAAAATAAAAATGGTTGCTGGAAATCTGGAATAATGTCAACTTGAATTATTTTACATGGTCTAGTTGGATGAACAATTTGATGTATCTTAAATTGCCCTCACCCTGCAGCGTTTCATATCAAGTAATACAACTCAAGAGTCAGTCCTATATTGCTTCCTTGTTTGCACATTGCCTTTTCTGAATGCCTTTAATATTGCCCTCTTTTGCTGTCATTACTAAATTTCAACATTTGTATAGATCTTGACAATTTAAATTATATACAAATTTGCCATTGATGTTTAATCTTCCAGGGTCCTTTTCATAATTTATGGCAAGTTTACAGTGAATCTCCATTGTAAGTCACTGGTTTTTAACAGCTCAAGTGTTAAACAGCTCAACTTGTTTGGAAGCAGTTTATATAAAATAATCATAGCCAATAATTGGGGTTCTCTATTTGGGGATTGTCAAAAAGTAATTAAAGTTCCAGTTATCGACACCCTTCGTTCCAAAACAGATCTATGAAATTCAACTTGACTTACCTTTCATAGTTTATACTATAGGACAGGGATGGCTAACCTTTTCCAGACCGAGTGCCCAAAGCACATGCATGCATGAATGCATGCATGCCCCAACCCCCAAAATGCAATGCGCATGTGGCCCCATGCATGCACCCCACCTCCTGTGCATGTGTGAGTGCCCCCCCTGCACATGCCCTGCCCCCTGCGCATGTATGGCAGCTGGCTGGCTGGACGTGTGCATGCATGCGTGGCAGAGCTGCACTGGGGCAACAGCTCGCATGCCCACAGAGCGGGCGTTGTGTGCCACCTGTGGCACTCGTGCCATAGGTTCGCCATCATGGCTATAGGATTACCAACCCACATATGGTTAGTTGAGCTGCAAATAACCAAGAAGAATTGAGATCTATGAAAATATCCATAACAAAAAAAAAGTTAAACCAAACATGTGGATACAATCAACACCTTCCATCAGTTAACTAGTGTAGGAAGCAGTGCTTTCTATTTTTTAAGATATTCCTTCCCTTTGTAGGTCAATCAATCCAGCTTCCAAGATATTCTTGTATGGATTAACTTTATTTGAAAATAATCCTTTATCTGAGAATCTAATAACTCGGCTAATTACAGCTCAATCTTACTTGGAACTACTGGAGAAATGAAGATGGAGGAATGTGGTTGATGAGGTAATAATTGAATAGAGTGTAACTATTCACAGGTCTATTCTGAACTATCCAACAGACCGACCATAACAGGCAAAATGGATCAATAATGGATTCCTTAGCTGATTTTCAGTTAGATACAGTACACTGAAGTTTACCGATGATGTACTGAGCTATGGGGTTTAGATACATAGTTTCCAAAATACCTATCAATATTTGATTTCAAGTTATGATTAGAAATATGCTGTGTTGTTCCATAGCACCTGGCAGTAGCAAAACCTTATTTGTAGAGGTAACACAGACTGGAGGGCAGGACATTCAGGAATCTTCCATGATCAATGACAGAACAGATGTAGGAGATGACCAGGCTGAGCAGGAGGGAGGGGTTAAGTGTGTCATCAATCTTGAGTCCCGGCGCGCCCATAAGAGACCTAAGTCCAGCCCACTTTGAATTCCACTGACTCTTATCTACCACCAGTTTGCTTTGACTGTTAGTAGTTCAGATTCTTGTACATAGCATTAGCATGCAGTAAACCTGTAATCATTTGAACTGCCTTGTTTCCTGATTTATTGCAAATGACATCAGATGGATTTTTGATCTGGCCCCTCAAAACTCTCTAATCTTATAATAGTATTACAGGTAGTACTTCACTTATGATGTCACAATTGGGACCATAACCTCAAATATTGAGCAAAGCGGTCATTAAGTGAGATGCCCACCTGATTGCTTCACTGAATGACTGAAATCCCAGCTCTCCCCATTGCAGTTGTTAAGTGGATGGAGCGAAAGTGCTCCCCTCCATGCGTGGAAGGAAACTCAATGTACTGGGGTGGTGAAATGAAGCAGGAATCTTTGCAATCCCCACTTTGTTTCTCCAGCCCAGCACACAAGTTCTTTACCTCTCCATGCATAAACGGGAGCTCATGGACTGGAGAAATAAAGCAGGGATATCTTATTTTAACTTTGTTTCTCCAGCCCAGCACACAAGTTCTTTACCTCTCCATGCATAAAAGGGAGCTCATGGACTGGAGAAATAAAGCAGGGATATCTTATTTTAACTTTGTTTCTCTAGCCCAGCACACAAGTTCTCATCTGCACATGGAAGAGGGATGAACTCCTGTGCTGGGCTGGAGAAATGAAATGGAGACCCCAAGGATGTGAGCTTCGTTTCTGCAGCCTGATGAAGGATTTCCACACATATTCCCCTGCATGGAGGGGAAGGGAAACCTTTGGGCAGATGGCAGCAGCTTGTAACCTTCTTTGGCAGCTCCCTCATTGACTTTCTGGGAAAGCCAGCAGAGAAGATTGCAAATGATTGAAGGGCACTTAGCAACTTGGTTGTAAGTGCAAATAAATTGCCAAACACCCACATGACAATCACTGTGACCAGGGAGAGGCAGCAAAATATTTTATGATGGCCGGAAGTGTTTTATGGCTCATAAAACACCCTTTTGGAGCTTTGAACAATTGTTAAAAAACCAGTCATAAATTGAAAACTACCTGCATCCCTGAAAATGGGGTATACATCTGTATACCTGATGTAAAAATGGTCCTTATTTGGAAACTAGTCATGATGGAGCTCCAATAATACTTTCAGAATAAGAAAGTGCTTATTCAACAGCCATGTCGTGGATCTCTAATAAAACTCTGACATGAATAAATATGGAGACTCTCATTTTGCTTGCCAGAGTTTGATTTTGATTATCATATTCCAAGGAGATTACACATGAATAAATGAGGAAAATTGAAATATTAGCCAAGCAAGAAATACATGTCAAGAATTTTAATGCGCTGGCAACCAGGAAGCGATTATTTGCAGTATCGGAGAAGGGATAGAATAACATTCTCTTGCCTCAGTCTGAGATCCTCATTTTAGTTGCAATTAAAGTGGAATGTGCATAATTGGGAATGATGTGAAACATAGTGTTTTTCATCATATTCAGCTAAGGTGATTCATAAAGCAGCTGCTTGCAGTAAATTCAGTGTCACACAATAAATTGGATCCGTAGCTTGGTAGTTCCCCTACAGAACCTTTTCCATGAGTTTTATACATTGCAAATAGAGTCACAGCTGTTTGGTTCTGGATTTTCAAGAAAATATAATAATCCAGATGTGAAAGAATTGTTTTGCTGTGAAATAAGACTGGGCAATTGCTGGCCCCTAGCCCTGGCTCTCCTTATTTGATTTTGGAGTCCACGAAATGCTGCTGCATCTGGATAACAAGTTGCTGAAAAGAAGTGGTGAGATTCTACCAGTTCTCACCAGTTCGGGAGAACCGTTAGCTCTGACTTTCAGCTGTGAGCAAACCAGCTCGCTCCAACTTTGAAGTGGGCCCACCCACCTGCCCCTGTGTTATACTCACCTATATTTACATTTCCAAAGCCCAGCTGATCGACACAGCAGAGTGGATTGTTGTGCCTCATGCAGCATTGCCGGCTGCAATGCGGAAGGTGACTTTTCTCGAAACTGTGCACACGTGCGCACCGGTTGTTAAACCGGTAGGATCCCACCACTGCTGAAAAGCAGTGGAATAGTTTTCTTTGAAAAGAAAGAAATGACAAGGAAGGTGTAAAATAAAAATATAGCTACTTTTAAGTTCTTTTTAAGGTGAGGTACCTGGATATCAGGAAGAAAATTGTCTGTTTTCTGTCCAGCCTCTTTTATAGCGGGCTGCACCAAGTTGCCCACAGATACTGCCTTTATTACTTTATTTCCATATTCTTTTAATTAAACAATAAATAAAATGGCAAGCAAAATGCCATCTTCCAGCATTATATCTATTTCTAAGAATTTGCCTGAATCCTAATTAACCCCATAGCAAATCTTAGCCAAAGCAAAGGTTTGTTGTTTTGGTGGGAAGCCTCTTGCTCAGAAAACAAAAATCAACTAATAGGGACAATAAAGAACATTTAAAAAGCTAGAAAACCTACCAGGGAAAATACATGCTGAATTTAGTATTTAGTACTGAATTGAGACTACAGTAAATTGTCTTGTGAATGGCCCCTGGTAGCCTTATTAGAGAAACAAACCATATCATGCTTTTGCAATTCCTACAACTACTATATGTGGGCTGCTACAAAAAGAACATTGTAATCCTTTGCTGCCTAGTGGTTAATCCCTAATTTTGCAGCTCAGTTTATGGTATCCTATATGGGATACCACAATTTTTTCTTTGTAGTCACGTTTAAGTGCTTTTTTCCCTGTCCTGAAGGTGTCAGAAAAGATGGTATACTTAGCATTGCTCTTATTGCTGAGTCCTATCTTGCCAGGAATGGTACTATCCTTACGGTTTCCATGGAGGATACGTTAAGGAAATGTCAGTGAAGATTCGGTGACCCAGTTTGTTGGGGGCAATATGCTGACTCAGTAAATCCCTTAGAGGTGGCTGTAAAGCACTGTGAAGCAGTATATAAGTCTAAATGATATATTTATTTATTTATTGGTTCGATTTATATGCCGCCCTTCTCTGGAGACTCCGGGCGGCTTACAATGCGTTAAGCAATAGCCTTCGTACTTTTTGTATATACCTGCTTAATATGGCTTTCGGCACCCCCTAAGCAGTGTTCTTTTTACACAAAGTCAGTTTATTGCCCCCACAATTCGGGTCCTCATTTTACCTACCTCGAAAGGATGGAAGGCTGAGTCAATCTATTGCTAAGTCCTTGTTCTGAATTGCAACCCTGCTTTTAATACAGTTGAATACAGTTGATATTCAGTCTTCTTAATCCTTGAATTTTTTTTTCATCTGTAATTTACTTCACTGTAATTTGTTTTCAGAACTAGGCTGTTTCTTGTTTTTACTGAAGTGGTTAGGATGCAGCATATAATAACTGTACTGATTAATTAATTGTAGAATATTTAATCTCAACTTGTTTGCTTAAGGGGATTTGTTTGATATTAAATCAGGATACATCTAATCCACTAATTCCTGTCTCTCGCTTCTAAGATTTTAAATCTTCCAGTGTTATTACCAAATATATTTCAATGGGACTTGCTGGGGATTGAATTTGATAACCAATGTTGTTGCGAAACAATACACATGGGATAGTACGTACCATGTTTATAGAATGGATGTTAACAATTGCAAATTTTTATATCAGCCTTCCAAAATCTCAACGTTTCCTCAGTGGTTATCAGGATGCATGAAACAAAGGAAGAAATTATGTCGAAGAAGATAGCCTAGTTTGGATGTGTGTGTGAGGGAGGGGCTGTACTTTCTCTGAATAACATTCAACCAAATAATTTTCTGTAGAAGAACTGATTGGAGAGGCTTCAGAAAAACTGATCTTGAAAGTGCACACAACTGTAACAAAGACCATGACAAAGATTTTAAATATAAGAAGTTGGAGTCAAGCTATTCTCCAAAGTGGCTGAGAGCAGGTCAAGAAGCAATGGGTGGAAACTAATCAAGAAGAAAAGCAACCTAGAACTAAGGAGAAATCTCCTGACAGTTAGAACAATTAATCAGTGGAACAACTTGCCTCCAGAAGTCATGAATGCTCCAACACTGGAAGCTTTAAAGAAGAGATTGGCTAACCATTTGTCTGAAATGGTGTAGGGTTTACTGCCTAAGCAGTGGGTTGGACTAGAAGACCTCCAAGCTCCCTTCCAACTCTGTTATTCTGTTCTATTCATGAAATATGAGTATTATGAGGTAGATGCTGAGAATGAAAACAGAATAGCAGGAACTGTTCAAGGGAGCACCTGTTTTTCTTTCCTACCTTCAAAGTGACATATCATGTCTGGGAAAGGAGTTCCATTGTTTGGGGTTCATTGTCAGAAGCGCAGAATCCCAAATGAATATCAGTGCAGAAGACATCCAATCTCCTGTCTCACACAAGATTTCAGAGAGAAACATGCCTCTCAGAGGTTCTTTACATGTTGTCGACTGCCTCTTCCTCTTCATGTAACAAAATCGATATCCTGTTGTCCAATGTTTTTCCAGTCACACCAAGCTTTCCTCTTCTGCATGTCTAGGCTAGAGTGAAGCATAAGGCTTGACCAATCCCACTTCTTGCCTTCTCAGAGCACAGGAAATATCTTAACCAAAACTTATCTCCCTTTCTTTCTTTCTTTCTTTTCTTTCTTTCTTTCTTTCTTTCTTTCTTTCTTTCTTTCTTTCTTTCTTTCTTTTTTGCACTATTAAGATGTAACTACAGTGAAACCCTTCATTCTCCTTCAGTCATAATAAACTAAAGCAGATGCTTGTACCAAGCTTGAGAAGTAGCTAGAAGATATTCCACATGTGACAGATAGCCCTTCATTCATTTTAACATTTTTTTAAAAGTATGCAAATTATTTAACTTATATATTCATCATGTGATCAGATTGTCATATTGGCTAAAAATTCCAGGAGTTCTAATCCAGCCCTTCTAGAAGGCACCAGGTTAAGAAAAATTGATTTAATAAAGCTAATGTCCACAAAGAGGGGAAAATTCCATGGGCTTTAGAGAAGAAATAATGAAATAATTGCACTGGCAATCCTCTTAAAAGTCTTGCTATTTGTGAGCTATTTAACAAGGCACCAAAAATTGGCACATTGGCTTCTCTTTGTGTCTTCATTTATATGCCTGGCTTCATTACTGCTTGTTTCCAGTTCCTATTTGTCCTTCTAAAAATAGTTAACTAAGCTGATAGCTATCTGCCCCCTGCCCTTGGCTAGTCCAATTTAAAGGAAGGCCTTTGGAGACTCGGTTCATTTATTTCAGTTGTGATCTGCTCCTTCTCCACTCATATGGGGGTAGTGCTGAGGGAACATGATATTGCTTCAATAACTTAGCTCTGCCTAAGGGACATAGATTCTGCAAAGGTAGAAATGATTACTGGTACCTAAAGAAAAGCATTAAGAATTTATAATTTAATCATGACACTGTAATTGGATTCTCCGGTGAAAAGAAAAGCATGGACATTTTTAAAATGAGAATCATTACTTTATTTCTTCTCTTTTGTTGAAAATGTTCAAAGTAACTTGATTTTTACTTTTAACTCTTACAGTAAAAAAATTAATAGAAGGTTGAGGCAGAGGATATCATGGTTAAGAAACATGACGTCAGTGGGACTTATTTTTAAGATGTCATAATAGGACTCTGCTCTTTGTTGTTTATGGTACAAGAACCAGAGTTATTTTTCTGTATCTCTTGCTGCCCTCTGGTGACCATTCAGATGTTTTCAGATCAGATGTAGAATCTGTAAGTTATTTTCCATATCAGGAGGCCACTTAAAGTGCTTCTTTCTTCATTTATTTAATTACAATTTCTTAAAATCTCAGTTTTCTTGTTTATTAGGATTTGTTTTACTATCTAACTCTATACTGTGTTGTTTATCAAATACAACTCAGATATGTGTGTGTATGATCCAGAGGTATTGATCCTACAACATCCTGTCCATGCCAATAAATTATATTAAGTACACTGCAATCTTCCACTCGGAGTTCACCTGCATGTATTTCTGACTAATAATTGTATTGATCAAATACTGACAACAAAACTTGGTAGAACAATTGTGAAAGCCTTGGAAAAAAATATTTGGATACCAGAATGTGTCTATAGCTACAAAAATATTGTGAAAGCCATGGTATTTCCTGTAACAGTCTATGGAAGCACAAATTGGACTTTAAAGAAGCAGGTTAGGAAAAGTATTGATGGTTTTAAACGTTGGAGAAGACCTCTCAGAATACCATGGACAGCAAAGAAAACAAAGAAATGGATCAATGGAAAAATCAATCCAGAATGATCATTAGAGGCACAAATGACGAGCCTCACATTATCCTACTTCAGTCACACCATGTAAAGATCTATTTCTCTGGAAAAAGTTCTAATGCTGGGAAAAAGGGAAAGGAAAGAGAAGAAGGGTACAACAAGTAGCATGGTGGAGGGACTAAGTTACCGTAGTAATGAGTGCACAGTTGGAAGACCTGAACAAGAAGATTAAGGACAGTTCATCATGGCGAACATCTATCTATGTGGTTGCTAATCTTTTCCCAACCTGTTCCTTCAGATCTTCCAGTGCTATACACATTGCTGCTATAACAGAGTCCATCCAATTTGTTGTTGGTTGTCCTCTTGTTCCCTTTCCTTCCACATTTCCCAGCATTATAGACCTCTTCAGACAATTAAGTATTTGCATAATGTGTCCTAAATATGATAATTTGAGCCTGGTCATTTCTGTACTCAGCTCAGTAAATTAATCGGACAGGTTTCTGCCTGCTTGACAATCACACAGGATAGGCTCAAGTTGATTGTCTGCTGGGGTCATCTGATCTCTGATAGCTCAAAGAGGTTTTCTCTTCAGGATGGGGTGGGGGGAGGCATGCTGAGAGCGGAATTATCAGTGCTGGATATCTCTAAAGTTCTCTATATCTCTAAAGGAGAGAGTGAGAGTGAGTGAGTGAGTGAGAATGAGTGTGTGTGTGTGTGTGAGAAAGAGAGAGAGAGAGAGAGAGAGACAGCGACAGCGCGCGAGCGCAGTGCAGTTTGGCAGAGAGTGGAGGAGAGGGAACAAACCAGATAACAGTGTCAAATATACATATAAGAACTTACAATTTATTTATTCTTTGGCAAAGCCTGTTTGACTATTAAAGGTGACAGGAAGGTGGAGGTGACAGGAAGAAAGATTCAGCAACCCTCCTCCTTCGCCAACCCTCCTCCTTCTTCTGCTCTAATATTTTAAAAATGTATTCTGGCATCCCTGTTTTATCTATGAATAAGGAAAATACAACTTCCCCACTGTATGTGGTCTCAACCTGAAGATCCTGCAGTGAAGCAAACATTGAAAGAATAGAATAGAATAGAATAGAATAGAATAGAATAGAATAGAATAGAATAGAATAGAATAGAATAGAATAG
>JANHZT010000124.1:244608-256354 GCA_032468215.1 Stegonotus admiraltiensis
CTTTTCTGAAGCTTTGTTTCTGATGCTTTTTTCAGCCTCTGAAACCTCCGTTTGAGAAGCTGGGTGGGGCTACATTCAGAGTATAAGACACACCCAGATTTTCACCCTCTTTTTTGGGGGAAAAAGGTGTGTCTTATACTCCAGAAATACAGTAATTTGAAAAAATAGGAGTGTTTACTCTTAAATAACTCTTGGGATTATACTTCAAAGGTTATATTTTCTGCCTGTGAATGACCGATCTATCTGATTATTTCCAATATCAAATCATACTTACAGCATCACCCTTTATTTGCTCCCTTTGCCTTGCCTTGTGGAGTTTTATTTATTTATAAGACAAACAATTTATTCTAATTTGTTTGCCTTACACTTTTTACCTTGCAGGTTCATGCAGGTACCAGGCTGCCTCTCTCTGAAGTAGAAAATGTTGAGCTGACTCAAAACGGTACATGTGAGCTTTCCAAAGTGTCTCCCTAATCAGACCTAGAAAATCTGCTGAATTTCAACAAGTAATCCAGAGTAGAGGGAATTTATCAGGGGTGAAATCCAGTAGGTTCTGACAGGTCCTGGAGAACAGGTAGCGGAAATGTTGAACAGTTCAGAGAACCGGCAAATACCACCTCTGGCTGGCCCCAGAGTGGGTGGGAAGGGAGATTTTGCAATATCCTTCCTCCAGGAGTGGGGAGGGAATGGGGATTTTGCAGCATCCTTCCCCTGCCATGCCCACCAAGCCACACCATGCCCACCAAGCCACGCCCACAGAACCGGTAGTAAAAAAATTTGGATTTCACCACTGGGATTTATGTTATATATACAACTATTATAGCACAACACACAGCCCTTTACATCTATTTATTCTAGTAACAGTTCATTGCAGGAGCCTTCTCGGTAAGATGTTAATTATTAGTTTCTTACAAAACAGAAGATAAAACTAAAGTTAAAGTGCTTGCCAGATGGCTGACTAGACACAGGGGGCAAATTAATGAGCAGATGATAAAGCAAGTGGATCTTCTACTGGAATATCTGGAAGTGATTTTCATGCCTCCAGATCATGGCATGTGCAGCTGTCATATGCAGGGAATAATGCTCAAAATGCTTCCCTTGCCAACTTGAGATTTTATTGCAGGGCCAGGGGCTCTGTATCTATATCCCTTCGGTGTTAACAGTTCCTAATGCCAAAGTTTTATGAACCTTGGAGTATAGAGTGCAGACTCATGAGTATCTCGACTTTCCCTACGGGAAGCCACAGGTTATCCAAAATAATTAGGTTTTTTTGCTGCTCTAAAACATGACTCTTGGCTTGGAAGCAGAAAAGACACGTTTTGTTATTTGGTCTTTTTTTTTTTTTTGCCAGGAAATTTAGCTACACTTGACTCTGCTTGATTCTTTCTATTCTGCCTGATTGGTTCCTGTCATGGGTAAATTGTTAGAACTTCTTGGATTGAGCAATAAAGGGACATGAAAACAATGGATTTTGAATGTAGATTGGGGGAGAAGTTGGAAGCACCAGGCTAATCAGTCATTTAAAGCAGTGTTTTTCAAACTTGGCAACTTCAAAATATGAGGATTTCAGCTCCCAGAAGTCCTCAGTAAGCATGTCTGGCTGGGGAATTCTGGGAGTCAAAGTCCACATATCTTAAAGTTGCTAAGGTTGAAAAACACTGATTTAAAGCATTTTGAAAATCTGGTTTCCCATTGGGCTCCAGCTTCTAAACTTTATTCTCTGATGAGTCCTTTGTGCTCTCTGAGCTTGGTTGTTTTCTTGCAGGCATTTCATTACCCAAACGAGGTAACACCATCAGTGCTAGGAGCACTATTAATTTGGGTAATGAGATGTCTGCAAGAAAGCAACCAATCAATCTCAGAGAGCACCAAGGACTCCATTTCAGCCTTGAGCTTACAAATATTCTCCTTTATTGGTCTTTATTCTCTGCAGTCCCAAAAATTAAGAACATCCTTATTGGCAAATTTGCAGGGCATACTAGACTGTATCTGCCTTTATGGTTTGGATCAGGCAAATACTTTACTGACTTCTTTCTATATTGCTCTTATTACAATGGCAGTGGTTTGATTCTGATTGTCCCTTTACTATCTGAGCTGCCAGGATCCACTGGCGCCTTTTATGCAGTTTATCTGTTAACCAGTAGAACTATTAATCACACATATAGGGTTGCTAGGTTTTGTGCTACTGGTTTGCATCCCTCAAAGGTTAATGATTGCTTGGCGCTGAATGCAGGCCCTGGGTCGCCATGGTTCTTATCTCTCTTAATTTTAATTCAATTTTAATTTATATTCTTCCTATTTTCTTTCTCTTTTTAAAGAATGGAAGGTGTTTACTCTCAATAGTGCTGGTCTTGTGATGGTAATAAAATGAGAATCTGTTCAATTATTTTGTGATTTATTTGCACTTGTGCCTTGCGGTACTGGGCACAGTCAAAGATATATTTCCTTTGCAAAGTGAAAACTAATCGTATGCATTTTTCACCAAATCAGTTCAAACATTTACTTTTCTTTGTTAATTTGCAACGAGTAAACTGGTTATTTGAGGGTAACTGTTATAGTTACTATATTGCAACTTTTAAATCTCCCAGGATGATTTAATTTATGAAGCTCCAATGCTGGATATCAAAAAGGCATGGCTAGTTATATGCTTGAATAAAAAAGGAGATTGTGCATTCCAGGTAAAGCTTCATAACAACATGTAAACAATTATGATGCACACCAGCCAAATCTGAACTTTGTTGACCAAATAGAACATGGAACTCAGTGGTGGGCTGCTACCGGTTCGCCCCAGATCGGCCGAACCAGTAGTGGCGGTGGTGGGAGGCATGCGCAGAAGCATTGCGCACATGCGCCCACAAGCAAACCGGTAATGACGGGTTTTGAAACCTGCCCCTGATAGAACTTAAATGTATATTCTGACAATATGAGAATCATGTTATACGGCCAAAATTGGCCAAAAATTGTTCATAACCTGAAACTCCACCTGCGTCATGGCTCCTTATTCTTTTTTGGGATAGGCAGTGTCCATAATGTGCAAAGACATGCAGGCCCTGGGACAGTAGGACTCCTGTGAGTGGCGAGACTTGAAGGAAAATAGAAACTACTGTATATTCTCAAACTGTGTACTGATCTGCAAATATTTGCATTATTACATTAGTTCTGGATTTTTTGTTTATTTGTTTGCTATCATGAATGGAAATTGGTACACCTTTTTAAACCCATGAATGTAAAACAGAGTTAAAGAGTACATTGGGGCTTGTTCTATTCTCAGATTTTTGCATGAACGTGAGTGTTTTAATAACCAAAAGAGAAGGATTTTAATAACCAAATCCTTCTGATGACAGCACGAAAATTCTCAGCCACAATTGAGCACACTTTAAAATCAGAGACTTCCAATTCCCTTTGATGACAGAAACACATTATAACCATATGCATCAGTATTTGTGGGTATTTTTGCATGAAACAGTGGAAAACAAGGAAGCCTTTGGATAAACAAGTTGCATGGCCATAAATTCTCCCTAAAGCTAATTAAGAACAGACTTCCTTTGAATCTTGTTGCTTTTGTTTAAACCATGATTTCTTAAAATTTAATGAGCATATAGTATGAACATGCATAACTGAGAGTAGAATTTGCTTCTACTGTGATGACTGTCAACTCTATTCTAGTCCTGCATGAAATCATTGCTCCATTGGAGACGAATATCCCTATTGGCATAATGCATTTTCATCAAATTCAGCAGTAGCAGGGAACTGAATACTGTAGGCATTGCAGCTCTTTCCTTGCTGGTTCAGTTCATCTATACTTACGTATGTAACCGTTTAAACCTTTGAAATTTAAACATTTAAACTTTTGCTATACTATATGGAATGTGTAGTAGTAGCATACTGGCATTATCATGTTATATATTTATATAGACACATCCTATTGTAAATAAGAGTAAGAATTTATTGCATATATGCATACATACGTATGTGTGTATGCATTTCTAACAGATGTGCATAGCCCATGCAAATTTATTTACTGTGAAAGCAAAAATCACAATAATGTCTCAGAAAGCCTTCTAAATGACAATGGAGGGGCTCATTGAATTTATATGTAGAGATGCCATTGCTGTGATGTAAGTTTTCCATTTGAACATTAAAAGTCTTATATTGTAGCAAAATAACTAAATGGGTGTATATATTTTCATAATCCCAATGGAAAAGCAATGCTAAGGAGCAATGGCACATTTTGATATCAGTAGTATTATTATGTAGATAGATTCAATTTGTAGAATTTTAATTTATTGTATGCATCAGTATGCAGTTATGAGTCCTTTTTGTGATACTGCTGATGCAAAAATGATGTTTATTTATCATAATTGGTTTTTTTTAAAGTGGGAGTCATGGGATAAATTGTATACAGGCAATGAACTATGAAGCCCTGTGCTAATGTTTTATAATATGAGTAAAAATAAAGAGATGTTGTAAAGCAGTAGATCCAAGCTTATCAGTAGCTATGTGACAGTATAGTCTTTACATTTAGATTTTTTTTAAAAAAAATGGCAGATCATGTTGGTATGATTGTTTAAGAGGTTAGGTAAAGAAAACCTGCACTTTCTCCGAAAGGCAGTCTGTTCTCCATCTGTCTTCTTTATATTGAGACTAAATTTAATCTAAGAACAAGTGAAATGAGAAGCCGAAGTCCCAAAATCTCACTAAACCATCTGCTGAAACTGACATGTGAATTGGTTTGCTATAGTAATCAGCTCTTTTATTAATTAATTAATATATTTATACATGGATCTTTACTAACTGTTTTCCGGGGCCGTCTAAAAACTACAGTGAAATATCTATAACATTACTGCATAAATCCTATAAAGCTAATTACGTGAAAGGGCTGGGTTGCTTTGTACTAAAACGTAGTAAATTGGACACCAGGAGAACTTCTACAGCAGTGTTTCTCAACCTTGGAAGCTTGAAGATGGGTGGACTTCAACTCAGAATCCCCCCTGCCACCACCTATCTTTAGGCTACCAAGGTTGAGAATCACTGTTCTATAGAAAGAACATTCCACAAACTAGATAGAACTATGGAAAAGGCCCATCTCTCATCCACAGCTGGCACATCTTAAAGTAAGAGAAGACTGATAATGAGGCATGTTGTTTCAAGTATTCAAGCACCAGGATTGATATTTTGAAGTGTGTCGACAAACAAATTAGGAATTATTGGATTAAAAAAAAAAGCTCTGGGAATATATTTCTGTTTTTTCAGAGCAGCACAAAATACAATACATTGCAATCTAATGATCATGACTAATAACAGTGATTTACGTGCTACAGGAGGGTTCCATTGTCCATGTACACCTAGGTGGACTTTCCATTGGCATCTAATTGGACACTGTGGAAATACGTAGCTGGACTACATCATGTAGGAGTGAAGATTCTGTTACTTTCAAGATGTTCTGTAATTTCCATGCTCTTCTATCATGGATAATACGACGTACGGTCAAGCCTAATTTATCACTTTGGAGATGGCCTATGTGCTTATCCAGTGGGATATTATATTATCTCTTTTTTAATGTCTGGTTCTATTTTCAAATCTTTGAATAAATAAATATCTGCTTTGCATAGGGTATAATAGTCTTGCCGGGAGTCGCCTGATTTTGTAGCCAAGATTATAGGCATGTGAGAAATGACCCTGAGTCCATTTTGAAATTGGAGGATTTTAAATCATAATGTTTAAATAGAAATGTGAGACACAAATGTGCTTTATGCAGATGGTTTTATTTCCACTGAAAACATACTCAGATTTATTTTGAAGGGGAAACCTGGCTAAGCAGCGGGGAGCAATAATGCCCATGCTGCCACATCACAATTACCTAATTTAATGCTCATGTGTTGTAGAACCAATAAAACGGAATCGACTGAGTCTGCCAAGGACACCCATAGAATTAAATTTATCTCAAAAAGACCCCATCATACAGAAGATTAAATTAACTCCATCCAGTCAAATGGAGTAGGATCTAACCATCTACTGAGCCGTTTTCCTTATGATGTCCTCCTGGTAAAAGAGCCGGGGAGAAGCAGGGATGAAATCCAGCAGGTTCTGACAGGTTCTGGAGAACCGGAAGCAGAAATTTTGAGCAGTTTGGAGAACTGGTAGCAGAAATTTTGAGTAGTTCAGAGAACTGGCAAATGCCACCTCTGGCTAGCCCCAGAGTGGAGTAGGAATGGAGATTTTGCAATATCCTTCCCCCAGGAGTGGGAGGGAATGGGAATTTTGTAGTATCCTTCCCCTGGAGTGGGGTGGTAATGGAGATTTTGCAGTATCCTTCCCCTGCCACGCCCACCAAGCCACGCCCACAGAACCGGTAGTAAAAAAATTTGGATTTTACCACTGGGGAGAAGTAATGCCTTCCCTTATAGAACTCACTGCCAATACAGGGCAGCACAGAGCATGGCTATTGCTGCTGGCCTGGCCAATGGGGAAGGGGCTAGTAATGTTGAAAAGCCTTACTATTATTTTCCTGGTGCAAGACCTTCTGGAAATTCAGACAGTTCCCGAAGATAATGATAGCTCTGTTTTTTCAAAATGGCAATACTTGACCCCGTTACCATGATTCCATGATTCTAAAATCACTGGTGGTTTTAAGCATATTGTGGGAATAGGGCCTATGGATGGCTTCACTGAACTGGCCAGTATCACTTACTGGGAACCGCTTAGTGATAGTATTTCCCCCATTTGGTGGCCTCTAGAGTTGTTGGTCTTCCCTCAGCCCATTCCTTTTGGCATGCTGGCTGGGAATTGAAGTTCAATATAACTAGAAAGCACCAAGGAATTATCGTTAAATAGATAAGGGAGTCTTTGCCAAGATATGCAAATATTCCCAATAAAAATAATTGACAATAGCCTGATTTTTTTTAAAAAAATTGTTAGTGTTAGATGCACTTATCATCTAAAAGGATTTTTTTTTAAGAATTTCTCCTTCAGGGATTTCTTAGCAATTGAAGAAGATGAAAACTTACCATGAGTGAAACCCACTGCTTAGAGAGTTTTGCCTTGGGGTCTGCTATTAGTTTTGGTTCCATCCTGTCATCTTCAGAGTTGTGTATGTAATCAGATGCACACCTATTGTTTCTTTCATGTATGCAACACCCTTGCCAATTATAAGGAATAATTCTATAATTATTCTATAAATAGAGCCAAATGAATTTCTTTGAAAGTAAGTGAGAAAGTTATATGGAGAGGAAATGCCACTTAAAGTACCAGATCAATATCTCAAAGATTGGATTAAGATAACCATGAGTTAAAGTGGAATTTTTTAACAGCAATTTAATCCTTACCTTCACTGCTATGCTTCAGCACTGTGACCTGCAGCTTGACTATTGCAGCAGTTCTTAAATCATTGGTAAGAAATTCTCAATAACATGGATCCACTCAAAAATCAGATTGACTGACAACAGACTATGCTACCCACAAATCTTGGGTCTGTTTTTCTGGTGAAACTTGGGCCACCATAAGCAGATCCTCATGTTAAAGCATTGTTCTTTTAACTTTATTTGTTCCATAGTTGACCCAAAATGGAAACATACAGCTTAAATTCCTATTGTCGAGTCCCCACGTCCTCGACACTCCGCAGCCATCTGCTACGACGTGGGACCGCCCTGAACGGGGATGGATGGGGACACAGGTGCTGGTGGTGGGCGTCGGATGGCACATAGGCTGATACACACTGGTGGTGGGGAACTAGTACGGGCGTGGGGGGGGTTGGAATGCATGCCGGTGCCGGAACCACGATGATGTCATCAGGGAGCGACCCGGCGGGGTGGCCGGAAGCCGGGTTGTGGCGCGCTATTTAACAGCGCTGCGAGGCTGTGACGCTCAGCACTGACTTACATTGCCTTCAGCATACCGGCTGCGAGTAGAAGCTGCCGGCTGCAAATAAACCGCAACACCAAACGTTCATGTGGGCGTGGTTTTTCGCTCTGGCGGCCTAGTGGGGCCGAGAGGAAGTCATCGCTGAGCGTCACAGCCTTGCAGCGCTGTTAAATAGCATGCCACAACCTGGCTTCCGGCCGCCACGCCGGGTTGCTCCCTGATGATGTCATCATGGTTCCGGTGCCAGCATGCATTCCACCCCCCTCACGCCCATACTAGTTCCCCACCACCAGTGTGTATCAGCCTATGCGCCGTCCGACGCCCACCACCAGCACCCGTGTCCCCATCCATCCCCGTTCAGGGCGGTCCCACGTCGTAGCAGCTGGCTGCGGAGTGTCGAGGACGTGGGGACTCGACACCTATATAGCTACCTCACTATTATATTGCTCATCCTTCTTATCATGCAAGAAACAAACCACCACCTAACTCTAAGCCTACAGTCAAATGTTTATAACTGCTGTTGATGGCAACCAACATAAAGGCTTGGTAAACCTACAAGAGATCCAGATGTACTTAACCTGTTCACAGCTACTTGGGAGAAAATACGATGTAGAAGGTCTCCTAATGTCCAGTGATGGGTTCTTCTGCCACTCTATCATTTAAAAAGTTATCTATGAGTTCCAGCTAGTAATGTTGGTTTTCCATCCACCAGCTGAGACTTTGGAAAAAGTGCAAAGAAGAGCAACTAGGATGATTAAACGCCTAGGGACAAAAACATATGAGGAAAGATTGCAGGATTTGGGTTTGGCTAGTCTAGAGAAAAGAAGGACTAGAGGTGACATGATAACAGTATTCCAGTATTTGAGGGGCTACCAACAAAGAAGGGGGTGGGGTCAAATTATTCTCCAAAGCATGAGAAGCCAAGATAAGAAACAACGGATAGAAACTAATCAAGGAGAGAAGCAACCTGGAATTAAGGAGAAACTTCCTAACAGTGAGAACAATTAACCAGTGTAACAGTTTGCTATCAGAAGTTGTGGGTGCTTCATCACTGGAGGTTTTTTTAAAGAGAGACTAGACCTTCGCTGAAATGGTATAGTCTCCTGCTTGAGCAGGTGGTTGGACTAGAAGACCTTGAATATCCCTTCCAGCTCTATTCTGATTGAGCTTAAGGCAGAAGTTCCCTCCACTGTGTGTCATCACTACTGAAAAGGCAATTGGTGCTATCTATGCCTGCTACTTTGTATTTATATTTGGTTTTAGTTTTAACTTTTATAAACGGTAGGAAGAGTTGAAAGCAGTTTTGCTGTTTAATTCTCACAACTATCTGTTTAGAAAGGGATAAATAAATTGCAGAGAAAACATTTCTGGACAGGAATATACAAATATTCATATCAAATAAGAAGCTAACTCAATTGGGCTTCTGTACCAGAAACTAAAGCTACCAGTATTTTAATTTCTATGCAAATGTTCAGAAAAAGAGAGCCTTGGGCAATTAATTAACATTCATAATTCTGTATCTAGTCAGGTCCATTGTTTAGACTTAAAAGTGAGAGCCAAGGGTTCCACTGCATTGTGCATAGAGGTCCAAGTGACTTCCTAATATTCTGCCTTTTGTGGTTAAATGGCAACACAGATCCTCTGAGGAAATACATCTATGGAAGACAAAATATTTATTAGGCAAAAATCAACCAAATGGTACCAGCTAACATTCAGATATTTGCATCATCAGAAACTAGGGTATTAGTATAGTCCAAGAATCACTTCAATGAAGACATCAAATCCATTTGTATTATATTTGATACACTTCTGGACATGTGGTGGCACCAAGCACAACAGCCTCAATCCCTTGCAAGTTGATTTGATTAAGAAAAACTTGTGATCTTAATAGAGGTGTACTTCTCCCCTATTGTTTTCCTTTGATCATTGATTTAATGAGGAATAGAGGGTATTTTGGTTCTTCCCTGGAGGATTGGAACAGTTTAATTCCAAACAAGTTCTTACGAACATATTAAGTCTAAATTAATATTTAGAGCTGGGGATACATTAAACTGGTTGTTCAGGTCCTTCTTTCTTTTGATGGTGTGGCTACTCTTCCCCATGTCCATTCTTCTAACTGAAGCCAACATAGGAATAATCTTGAAAAATGGGGGCTTCTGTTCGACAACAGCCTCCAGAGATGGCAAAACTGAGGATGAGGGAGTGACGTTTGAATTTTATTTAAGATCCCCAAGATGAAACAACTATAATTTTGCTACTGGCAGAGAAATTCAATTCCACATTCACTATTTTTAATCACTCCATCAGACAATATAAGGGGAGAGTAGTGAGGAATCAAGCAAAATACATGTTTTAGGCTACCAACATCAAACCATTCACATTGGTAGGGTTCCATTAATCTTGTTTAGAATTGCTATTAAATAAAAAAAACCTCTGAGGATCACTTCTGTAATAATTGTAAGCTGGATTAATTGGCTGTTTGAAGGTGCATACTAATAATTTTTGTCTTCCAATTTCTTTTTGCTGGTTTTCTCAGTCTTGGTCTCCATAATCATAGCAGTTTCTTCATAGCTTTGAATTTTGTCATCAGAGAATTTTTCAATGGATTCTACCATTTCTACCTTCTCATAACTCATAGTGTTTGGGGAAGCTAATTCCTTATGCAAGCCATCCTGCTTCTTGCATTGCTTCTTTACATAAATTCCTTCTTCATTCTGTTCACTTGGACATGATGTGGAAAATGGTTCAGGTGCCCCAGTAAATTGCACTTTTGGGAACTCTTGTTTTTTTCCAAGTTCTCTCCAGACCCTGGATCCATCATCATCCTTCTCTTTGCCTTTCAACTTGTATTCATATTTAATGTCTTTCTGCATCCTGGATCGCTCTTGCATTCCATGGACTTCAAGTTCACTTTTGTAATGTTCAGGAGATCTGGGTAATTCTGGGATTGGTTTCATACCATGTGATCTATTTCCTTCAACATCTGAAACAATCACTCTACCCTTACAAGGAATAGGTAAAGAATGGAAGCAGGTGTCATCATAGCTGCCTTTTTCTGTGATAACTACATAGCCTTTAGCATGGAACCCAGTTCTAGGTTCCTGTCTTTGATAGCATCTGACTTTCTCTTTCACTATATTGCACAATTTGTCAAAAGCTTTGCTTATTTGTGCTCCATCAGGCACATCTTCTTCCACTTTTCTGGGCTCAGTTTCTTCCTTTGTACCATTTGATACACGTTTGCTTTCTGTGAGTAATCCTTCATGCTTGAAATCCATTGGAACTTGGTCAAATCCTTCTTGTGGCTGGTCAAACATTTTCTCTAAGGAAGACCCATTGGTAAGGTCTTTTGGTGTAATCTCCTTCCTCTTAAACATTTTCTTTGGCAGACTTCTTTGTCGAAACTTGGCAGCAGCAATGTCTTGCATGACCAGTGTAATGTCTACATGAATGGAAATAAAACAACCATAAATATAACATGAGATGCAGCCCACTAAAGGGGAAATGTATCATATGCAGACATTACCTCGAGTATGGTTGATGAGGGTGGCTTGAATATTTGTTGAAGAAAATGTTAGATCAGAGTGCACCATTTGTTAAGGCAGTGTCTATACTTGCCCTTTGAGTGATGCACTCCAACACGTTGGTTAAGCAAAGACAAAACCTAAGAGTGATTCACTTTTAATGACAAATTTAAGTTGATTGGATTTGTTTACTATAATTTTACTTTAATGCAATTAGTATAATTACTGCTTACCTAATTGCTTACATAATTATTACTAATACCATATACGTACACACATTCTCAAGATAATACATGAATGGGTGATTCATATATGATGAATATTTAGATGGAGCTACTGTACAGAGAAAGAAAACAAACTTC
>JANHZT010000131.1:18915-26210 GCA_032468215.1 Stegonotus admiraltiensis
CCAGATTCTTTAATTTTAAAGCCAAATATACCATATACCACTAATCATACAAAATATGTTTTTATCAGTCACATATTGACAAGATTAGGAAGACAATAGGGCAAAATTGACATGTTGCTTGTAATAATGGATATAATGCTGTACTTTAAGTAAAAATGCTTTCTATGACTGACTAGCAGCAGCTATGTACGTTCTGCACTAAAGTCATAGTTAAAGAACTAGTTCAGTGGAAAACTAGCACAATGAACAGATCAGATTAAGGCATTAATGTTTTACTTGTATGTCCTAAATAAAATAAAGTTAATAAAAGTACCAATAGGTCTTATTGGAGCATGTAGGCAATATGCCTTTGATGCAAACTAACTCCTGTGAGTCTCACTGAAGTCAGGAGTAATTTGCTGGTTTCATTGGGACAAAATATCATTTACTTTGAGATCAATCCTTGCATGTTTCTGAAACACAATTATGTATATTTTTGCTTGGAAATAATCCTTAACTATAATGCTTTGTAATACATCTATTTTAGCCTGATCAATGTAGGTGGAAACATTTATATAACTACAGGTTTGCTATTAAACTGGATCCACTAGTTTTATTACATTATAACTAGTAAGCTATTTTATGAGTCAGTCTTTTATTACAAATTATACAAATTATTAGTATATTCTGCTGAGTGTTTCACATAGTATTTCTATTGCTAGGGAACAGAAATAGCCAAAAAAATTTAAATGCTAGTATTTATAGTTTTAAGACAGAAATTTAATTTTACTCTGTCAATTTAAATTAAGGCTATATTGAATACTTTAGCTTTGAAAGTGATATCTTTTTGTTGCCACTATTTTCCCTTTTGTAAAATGCAGCATGCGTTTGGTTTACACTAGATCAAATTGTGATATGGAAATACCAGAAACTCCACAGGTTGATGCAGTTATGCATTCAGATAAAACCCTTTCCTGAATATCTAACTCCATTGACCCAAATCTGTATGTAGCTGCATGCAAGAAAATATGAGAACAGTAAAAAGTAACTTCAAAGCAGTAGCCCTATATTTCAGAGGGCTGGGGAATGGACAGGATTGCTTGCATAGATTCTCTTCTGCATTGCAAAACTACAATTTTAGAAATAGCCATGCTGTACTTTACTTGTACTTTACTCAAAATGGCTAATTGCATCTGGATGTACAGCTCCATCTGTTGAAAGCTGGCTAGCTTGGCTGGGTGATTGTAGCGTAAAGGCATCCTGTCAGGCATCTGCAAACACATGTCCCTTTCACATATTAAGAACATGATTTCTATTGTATCTATATAAGTCTCCTTAGGCAAATGATACTCTCTAGTTTAATTTAGCTAATCTTTGTAGATTTCTGTATGCACATATATAAGTTTGTATCCATATCTGTAGACAGTTATACAGATGTAATTTCAGACTTTTAAGAATGGTAGTTCTCTTCATTTATTTTTTAAATGGATCTGCATAACAACTTAATGTCCACCAGCCAAAACACAGTATAGTCAGTTATGTCCATTCTTAAGAGTAGCTTCAAAATATATTCTACATTCAAATAAATATATCAAAATGCATCCTTTGTTGTGAGAGTTATTAATTAAATCCCTCTGTGTGTAGATTTTGCTGTACGTAATAAGTTTTAGAGAATCTCTTCATATTTCTAAAATGTTATCAGTAAAGAGAATTTTAGAAATCATAGTAAAAAGGAAGTAAGTAAAAACAGGGATTGGAGAGAGAGAAGTTCCCTGAGGATATGGGCTCCAGCATGAGTCCAGAAGTTTGGAAGACTAAACCTCTGGTCCCAGTGATCGACTCAGATTGGATCCTGCAATATTTTCCAGGGAGACGTATATCTGCCTTCATTCTTAAAATCAGGGACTTTTCTAGTCCCTCTGAATTCTGTGCATTTATTGACATTGCACTCATAATATAAATGATTAATTATTGCTTTTTATTGTAATTTGTTATGCATAAATAATATATTAACATATGTATAAACTAATCAATAACAAAAAATAAACTAAAGTTTATCAATAACCTACTAATAAACTGTAACTGTAATATATAAATATATTATCATTTATAAAATGATTAATCGTTGTAAAGAGGCTGCTAATGAGTGGTATAAGCTACTTGGCCTGTGACTGAGAAAAAGTGTCTTCATTTTTTTAGTTTTAACTTAAACTTATCCCAAACTAAACAATAGAGAGTGCATTCGTCAATTCAGATATCTGTGAACATAAAATGCACATTATATGACAAATTCTTTTTTAAAATCTCCCATTTCAAAACCATTTTGTTTGCCTTTTAGTGGTGCTAGATAGGTTATAATGTGAGTGAACTCTGGGAAATACAAATTTTATATTTTGGCCCTTTGAATTCCAGTTTGGAATTCCAGAATTCCAGAAACAACTCATTCATTTCTGTGAATATTAAACTATTATGCTTTAATCAGGAAAGAAAAAGAATATTAGTGAAGGCTTAACCTTTCAAGCAAGTTGTGGATGTCAACGTATAATAATAAAACCAGGATATACTCATTTGCCTGATCTCAAAGCATCTGTTCCTAGGCAACTGTCTTCAAGGTCTTTAAGAGTGAGTTGACAGATATTCCATTTTAGGAAGTTTGCAGGTTCAGAATTTAAGGGGCAGTCAGTATTTACTGAATCTAAAATAGTGAAATGTATATCAGATGTTATTCACCTCCGCCATGCCATTCCTATTTAGTAGCCAGTAGCTCCCCTCATGGAGGTAATTTTAACGCTATAGAAATTACTGTTAAGAACCCAACTTTTTCGCCACTAGTCCTCCTAGTGTTCAGAACTTCCTTTTACAATATTGTTACCGGTTTTCAAAACAATTTTTAGCCCTTACAGGATTTAGAAACCTGAAAGGCAATAAAGCCATGTTGAAGTAACACAAGGAGAAAAATACTTAGCACTGTTCCATTTAATAGTGACAAAACTTTTAGGGAAAACAAACAAGTCTAAAATTTCTTCCCACCCTATCATAAAAGCAAGGAGGTCTAATTGAGCCATGTCTTTGTATCCTGTTATTTGTACAAATAAAAGATCATATTGTGATGCAAAATAAACATAAAAGCACTGTTGTGACTATAACAGGGAGTCATATACTAATTTATATAATAAGTGGTTGTGCACGCTTTATTCAAGATTATGGCTGCAAGAAATGGCATGAATTGCTGGGTGTGTTTAATGCTGGATTATAGCAATTTGAAACATGTCAAACACATGGCTAATGCCTCATGCTTCACTCATTCTTGCGTAAACCTGCATAGCCACCATCCATTATACCCTTGGTAACAACACAATTCTGCAAGTAAATATTGTTACACTAAGTAACCTTTCAATTCAAGTTGTTTAGGAAGAGAAAAATGCAATCTTGTGCAGTCAGTTTCAGTGTCACTTTAATGTTTCAAAAGGGAAGTGGTGTAGAGAATAAGTATCTGTACAATGACTTGCTGATTTAAAGGAACCTAAAGTAAATGTAAGATTAGTGGAAAGAGCAGAACATATAGCAGGGAGTAAATGTATACCTACTTCATAATAATATTAAGGTAGCATTTTAAAAAGAATGTTTTTTAAATGTTGGTGCTTATTAAACTGAAATATCTAAATGTAATTGTCTGTCTCCCACCTTTGTATGAAATAAATTTGCGGTCATAGAAAGCAAGTAATTCTGATTTGAGACTTGGGCACAATTCATCTTTGGTATTTTAAATCTCTTCGCAGTTTTGTGTAGTATAAAATACACATATATGCTTAAGTATGAAAATATATATTTTTCCACTGTTGTCTTTAGAAATGATTATCCTTGGAATCATACCTTTGTATGCATTTTGTTTATTAGTTTGTATTAGTTAAAATTCAAGACATCGCAAACCATGTAAATTCAGTAATTTGAGCTTTTTGGTTCAATAATTTGAACTTGAACAGCTCTTATAAAGATACCCCGAAATGGCATATACACACACAGAAATACTCTTGCAAATTCTAAGTGACTATTTGTTTTATTTCTGCAGTCAAAAACCACACACCTTTCTACATAGTCTCTGGCAATGATATGAATCACTTCTCTTTGGCAGATTTTAACTATTTTATTTGGATTATGCCATACCAAATGGGAAGTAAGTGTAGCTTATATTGAAAATCATTTTCCCTTTTTCTATCTACCTGGCCACCATTTTCCAGTCAATTGGGTAGTCTTGATTTGGTCCTTAACTGTATGTATTATGTAGAAAATAATTCTACCATTCAGTAATATTTCAAAGTTAAAGAATTATATATATTTGATTAACATAAACTGTACAATACATTACTGTTTACTTTCTAATTATAGTGAAAGAATCACAGACCTGTAAATATCTAATTTTAATTTGAAAAGAGTAATTTGAAAAAAAATATAATGCCTTTGGTTGATGAAGCTTCATATATCATGCATTTATCCTTATAATGCATATAATTTACTGTTCCAGAAATATAGTCAAATATTTATACTGAAGAATAATGTAAAATAAATATTTTATTATATGAAGACATGCCCTCATCCTTTTGGAGGTGGTATGAAAAAGATAAAGTATTCAGTGAATATGTTCACAGTGATACATGCTTCAAATGTGTTTTAGCAACTAAGATTGTAATTTTATAATTTTTCTAGAGAGAAGGTTCCATAGAACTCAATGGAGTTTGAGTGTGTGTGCGTGTGCATATAATTATAAAAATATTTAAAATGATAAGACATATTTTAAGTTGCCTAGGAAATCTGAAATATTCTTTAGCAAGGTCTTATGAGTTATATGACAATTCTATCAAGCATTTTCTTCCTAAACATTTTAAGCATGTTGCATGCAGAATTGATGCCTAATTTGAATACTTATTAGCTGCCTCCTCTTATAAAATGATATAAGTTTTGTTTTCTTATTGAAAAACTTGTGTTTACATGTATAAAATTCATTTTTACCTGTATAACATGTTTGTTCTTTATTCTTATTGTTACTGAAAAGTATTTTTTTAAAAGAGTATTTGTTTTTGCAGCTATCTTCCTTTATGTGAACTGTAATTGTCTCTCTCTATGCTGTGGGTGGAATGATTATCTCCTGTAAATCCAAAGTATGCGTTTAATATGTAGTGTTTTTTAAATGCTTTTTAAAAGGTTATTAAATACTCCTTTATGAAAAATAAACTTGTATTACTATTTAATGATGTTATTGATGGTATTTTAAACTCGGATAATTTCTTTGGTATTTTATAGAGGAAAGTATTGATCATATGCTGAATTGAGTTGAACAATGTGTTAGGTAAACTAGTAATTCTAGTAGCAGCTGTTCTTTTGACTGGATTTACCCACCCATTAAAGCATCTTGTCAGAAAGTTTTATCAGAAAGTTTTGCTTTGCTTTGCCCTGTTCTCCCACATTTTCTTTCCTTGGAAATTGGTCAGTTTAATAAATACATTTGTGCATGAAGATAGATGATGCATTATTAACATATATAGAATTAAGATAAACTCTGAAAATTGAATTTTCTTATTACTGATGTAAAATATATTTGAAATTATAGTTTGTAAGAATACGTTGGTTCTTTATTTACTGCAAAGATTCCATCTGAACTTGGCAGGACATCTCACTGCTATCCTGAAAGTACAGTATATTTATGCAGTGAAAATGATAAAACATTTATTACTGTAGAGGAGGCAATATGCATAATTTATGCTGTTTTTAGCACAATCATTAGTGATATTCTTGATAGATTTTATTTCTAGCTTTCATATCTAATACATGCCTGGAAAATTAATTTTATATCTTTCATTTATTTGCCTATGTTAAAATTGAGTTTTAAGTCATCTTCAAGTGAACAGTTTGATTGCTGCTCATGCATAAGCTTAATTACTTCCCAGGAAGGACAGTATTAAATGTTTTAAATGTCAGAAAAATAAATGAATATCAGCCGTTTGATTAAAAAAATAGGCAATATCTGAAGTGTTTGCAGCAAGAGCTTTTACTTAAAATGCCCCCAAGGCAAAATTTTATTTATTCACACAGACAAAAAGAGAAACCCATTATACTATTTATCCTTGGTTGATACCATATGATTTGTAACACCCTTACAAAATTTTAATTTTGTATGATTAGCTGTGCATCATTAAATAACAGCCCTGCGTGAGAAATGCTGTAAAATTCTGACAGAATCTAGATAGTGAATATTTTAAATAGGGCTGTATAGTCATCTATGGTTGTTAAAGCTAGATAATAGGAAAAATGGGGCAGGGTATGAAATTATGCCTTCATTTTACTGGTTTGATAGCTAGGCTTTAAAATGTGATATTCAGGGACGCTGTCTCCATGTTGCATATATGGATGTTATCTCTCTCTATATATGAAACTACAGCAACATTGCTCTGAGAAACATGGTTTCAGGAATGAGTATAGTATGTCTATGAAAGCAAGGTTTGTATTGCATTGCTTGCTCCTTAAATGACTGTGCAAGAGGTTTTTCCCCTTCCCCTTCTAAATATGCTGTCTCTGTAATTGGCAAAGAGGGACATCTTGATAATGGAAGTGTGAAGGTGTAATGTGTGTGTTAATTGATACTTCTTAATCACTTTTAGGTATTAAGTCATGATGCAGGAATCTGCGACAGAGACAATAAGCAACAGTTCAATGAATCAAAATGGAATGAGCACTCTAAGCAGCCAATTAGATGCTGGCAGCAGAGATGGAAGATCAAGTGGTGACACGGGCACTGAAGTAAGCACAGTAGAACTGCTGCATCTGCAACAACAGCAGGTAAGTTTTTGTTTGTTTTGCATCCTGTTTATTTTCATGCTGATGGAAAGGTTTTTCCTATCCTTCTAATTGGATTTTTTTTTACTTTTAAAGTATTGCAGAAAGTGGAACATTATTTTGTTGTTTATTTGTTTTGTTGTCTTCTGTTAGTTTTTAAAATAGAAAATTTATGCATGTTTTTAATTGTTAAGATATATCTGCCCTGGACTGCCCTGCACACTCTGTTTTAAAGAGAAGTGTATATATTTGTAGACGTTGCTTCCATATCTTTTCAAGCAAAATACCTTTTTTTAAATTGCCAGGTTCCTTGAATGATACTGAGAAAGAAAAGGTGATTCTTAGCTGTCCACTAGAGGGCCACATTACTTGCTATTTTACATCTTTGTAGATTGAAATTGTTCCTAAACTCTGCTGAGGTAAAAGTGCCACAGGGATTCTTTGCAGCAAAGATGCTTTGCTATAGTTGTTGTAAATAAAATTTTATC
>JANHZT010000131.1:59135-75554 GCA_032468215.1 Stegonotus admiraltiensis
CAGTTTTGGTTTTACAATTAAGAGGTAAATAATCAATTAATAATTAACAATTCTCCTTTAATAACTTCAAATGCTCAATAATAATAATAACCTGTGAATAATAATAATTACCAGACCAAACACAATAAATAAATTCTCAAAGAGAAAAGAGGATCAAGTTAGTTGTAAAGTAGATCCCAGACTTGGCCAGTAGATGGCAATCGAAGAGCAATGTAAGTTCACTTTCTCAGAAGACTGTTCCAATTTGCCAGCTCATGCCAATGGCATCTTACTTATAACTTCCAGGGTGAATGTCCAAAACAGCTCGAACAAATCAGTATTCTTCTTCACCTGATCTTCAAAGAGCCCAGATTTACAGACAGCAGATAGATTGTTTTATTGAGAATAACAACGTCCAGCCTTCCTCTTTTACGATCTTTTATGAACTTTTACAGTCTTATCTATAGCAATGTCACTCTCTCTCTCTCTTTCAGCTCGCCTCCACAACACTTTTGCCACCCTTCTTAGTTCTGGCTTAATTACAATAAGTTAAATCAAAGTTCGTAGTAGAAATGCCTTTCAGAGTTCCTTTATTTTTCTTCTTCCATTTCAAAACCGAATCAAGTTAAATGTGATTACCGGGATGTCTTGGCTTCCTGCTTAGATGTAATCACAGCTTTGGGACACCATTCCAGGCATCTTCTTGATGCATCGACCCCGGGGAGTTCCTCAGCTTCTTCCAGTAGGTTGCACCTCTACTTCAGAGCTGGAATGTTCCCCTCCCTTTCTCTGAGTTTTTCCCACTCAGAAATGGCTTTGATCAGCCGCCAGACACATCAAACGGAGCTGTCAGCTTCGGGAGAGACTCCCTCGTTTGCTCCGACTGCTGTGATGTCACTGGAAGTCCAGTTTGTCAATCTTTTTCAATCCAGTCTCGGTCCTTAGTAAAATGGAGTTTTAAAGTCTGCCAAATTAGATAGTTTGGGTAAAAAAAAACCCAAGTCCTAATTAAATTTGCCGCTTCGTTTCTTAGTTTTCTTTAATATTCAATTCTCTTATCATTTCACAACAGGGTGTTCTTTGTATAGTTAAAGTTAAAATTAAGCTCTCTCACCGCATAGGCTCATTGTCATTCGAAATTATTCAAATTCTCTTCTGGAGCTGTCACAGCTTCAGCAGCCAGAATGGCTGCCACCCCGCTGCGAGAAAAAGGGCTTCTCTTGGATCAGCCAGGGACTTCGTGATATCCCTGGGATCATCAGGATGTGCCCTCCACTATCACATTCAAAACAAGACTATGAGGTCCAAAAAGGACCGTCTATCAGCGGGGCTATCAGCGGCGATCCTGGAGCACCAGAATCCTCTGACTGTTTCTAAACCTTTTATATACATAATTTAGGGATTTATTAAGTCCTATTAAATTTTGTTTATCTTCTTTTGAAGTATATATGTGCAGAATTGCATCGAAAAAATAATCAAAATATGTTTTAATACTATATATCCTTTGTTGCAGTTTTCAAGAAATAGACAGAATAACAAAAATATTTTCATATAAACACAAATGGCATTCTTTAGTTGCATTGAGTTAGTGATTCAACATTTTTTCTCTCATCTATTTGCCAGAGACTGAGTGTAGATTTTTCTTTTTGTTGGCCACGCCTCCTCTGCTTGGCTGAGCTTCAGTTTATTTCACTCAGTCTAGCTAGAGAGACCTGTGTCTTGTTGCTCTGACATCTAGATCGAGGAGATTCTACCAGCTTGGATTTTCCATCAGTGGAGCTGAAGAAGGATTTATTTTGAGGACCTTTCATAGGGCTGCCTTCAGCGAATTCCTGTGTCTTCAGCTGCTGGCAGTTTGCAGGTCCTCCCTGGGGCTCCAGGCTGGCCGCCACCACCCCAGACTACCTGTGGCAGCTTCCGGAGTAGTGTCCCTTTTTAGGACTCCTCTGGTCAGCGACTGTTTAATTCATTACTGCTCTTTAGACGCTGGTGGAGGAGCTGGTTTCCCACTCACTTGTATAACTGTCCCCATCTTTCAGCTCCAACCTTGTGGGCAGCTCTGGAGTCACTGCCCAGTCTGCCGGGGCAAACTCTGATGAATTTAACAGCTTCATGGCTCTGGGAGGGTGATCGGGCTCTTGCGCCTTGCTCTTCTCAGCTTGTCCCATGACGGATCATCCGGGAGTGTCTATCCTTCCCTTACCACCAACTGTAAGTTCGAGACTGTGGGGGCATTTTGAGAGCTGAGCTGAACTCTCACACCATACGGACATTTCTAAGCAAGCTGAAGCAGTGGAGTGAGAGTGCTTAGTTCTTGTGCTGAAAATTGGGGGCGATTATGCGAAGTGGTGCTGAGGGAGTCCTTTGGTTCCCATGTCTTTCGGAGACAAGCAAGCCATTTGAATTGGCGCTGGGAGAGTGGTTTCTGGCTGCTCTTGTGCCATTTTGGCACTGAATTTGACTTTTGCGCCATTTTTATAATGGCCGGTGGCTAGTTGCAGCAAGGACAGCTGCGCTGGGAGGGCAAGTGTTCTTGTGCTAAGCCCACTGCTGCGTACATATAAGGAGTACCTTGTTTGCCTGTCTTCTCATACAGCAGGCCTGCTTTTTTGTGCACTTCAACTTCTGACTTAACTGAAGGGAACCCCCTTGTTTTCCCATAGGCTGCTCACTGTTGCCATGCAGATTTTGACATGGCTGACCTGGTTTTATCTTCTGATATAGAGCAGCCTGACAGCCCTCCCCAAGAGCACAGGGCCAAAAAGCCTGGTCATAAATCATTCAAGCCTACAACCAGGCATGCTGCAGGCAGGAAAAAGGCTTCATCTCCTCGGCCTTCTAAAAGATCCACTAGTTCAGACAAGGACACTCAGAGGCTCCGTAAGGCCTTGGAAAGACAATTTGCCAAGGCTCAGCAGAAGGCCCACAGTACCCAGCTTCAGGTTGCCTCTAACACTGAAGCTGGGTACCTGGACCTGATAACTCATCTTGTACAATGGCAGAACAGTTACATAGTGGACCTTTGGAGTGGGAGGGACAACAGCAACACTTTCCCTTCAGGGGTACCCGTAAGGATCAGTTTACCTTCCCAAGTGTAATGATGCCTAAATTGCCAGTTGTGCCCTCCCCTAGACATCTGGCCCCAGAGGCGATATTCACCCCAATGGCAGCAGGCCTAGGCTTGGGGGAAGGGCAGAGTACCATCCTCTCCACAGACATTCAGACCTTTATTGTGGAGATGATATCAAAGGCCATGACATTGGGCTTCCAGCAGGGAGGTTATTTCCCTCAATGTGTGCCAACCTACAGCCGCAGGTGTCAGCTTCTTTGGACCCAGGGCCAGGTTCTCCTTCTCAACAAGATTCCACACATAGCACAGATTTCTTGTGGAAGATGATGATATGGGAGATTCAGAATTTTTGGAAGATGAAGGGCTGTTGCCAGATAAACCAGCCTTCACTAGCCTCTTCCGGCCTTCTGTTTTCAAATCCTTGCTCCATAAAGCTAAGGTGTCGACTAATATGGGGGTTTCTGAAGCCCCTGTAGTTCAATCCTGGGGGGCTCACCACCCTCATGATGAGTTGTTCGTGGTGCCATCAACCGAACAAGAGTTTATTCTGTGCCTGAAGCTTTTTGCTGAGGTGATTCAAAAACATTGGAGCCAACCAGGCTCCCTGGCTGTGCCTAGTGGCCATGACAAAAAGCTTTACTGTAGAGCTCTGGATTTAGATGGGATTTTACAGCTTCCCTCTGTAGATGCTCCGATGGCCAATTTAGCATCTTCCGCAGTTTTCTCCAATCACATTGTGGAACTGTTGAAGGCGGAGGATAGGAAAGTGGAAGTATCATGTTGAAAAACTCATCAGGTGGCCGCTTGGGCCATTAAGACAGTGACATTGGCTTCCTTTTTCAACTGCACATCCTTGATGGCACGTTCAGGTCCATCCACAACATCAAAAGTACTTACGATTCACATATACCGACTGTCATTTTCAGTATTGAGCCATGTCATTCGGCCTGTCATTGGCCCCCAGGACATTTACCAAATTGTTGGTGGCAGTGGCGGCGTGGTCCGCTTGATTCCAGTATGCATACTCTACTACTTAGATGACATTTTAATTCTGTCATCTTCCCAGGCGCAAGCCACGAAGGACTTGCAGTCTGTGATCCACACCCTCCAACAACACGGTTTTTCCCTAAACCTGCAGAAGAGTCATCTGAGGCCTACCACCAGCATACTCCATCTCGGGTCAGTGATCGACTCCATCAGGGGCCAGGTATACCTGTCTCTGGATCGACAACACAGCATCAAGATGTTGGTGTCACAAATTGTCTCAGGTGATTCCCTTGCTTCTCCTGTCACAGTTGCTTGGGAAAATGATCTTGCATATTTTGATCGTGCCCTGGGCATGGTGGCATGCTTGTCCACTACAATGGTTTTTGCTACCATTCCAGAAAACAGGACACAGCAACTCCTGGGCCAAAGTGGCACTTCCAGCATGAGTTCATCTATCTCTCTGATGGTGGACATCAGTGGCACTTCTGAAGGTTCCAGGAGCCCAGCCACATCACAGTGATGTCAGATGCGAGCCTCTTCGGCTGGCGGGCTCTCATCTGCTTTCTCAGGTGGCTCAAGGACAATGGTCCCCAGAGGAATAGAAACACAGCATAAATTGGCTGGAGTTGAGGGCAGTCCGTCTTGCCCTCCGACACTTTCGGGCCACACTCATAGGTCAGCATGTGCTGATCTTAATGGACAATGTGGCCACAAAAGCACATATAAATCGAGAAGGAGGCACTTGGTCTCAGTCTCTCATGGCTGAGGTGGAGAGGTTGATGAGCTGGGCAAAGAGATATATGCTTTCTCTAAAAGCGGAACACATCTCCGGCTCAACCAATGTTCAGACAGAGTGGTTGAGCAGGACACAATTGGATCTATCAGAATGGTGTCTTCATCCGGACCTATTTCAGGAGATGTCCCTGAGATTTGGCCTACCAATCGTTGACCTGTTCACCAGGCTGGAGAACACACAGCTTCTGAGGTTTTTTTCTCGGTTTCTGAGCCCAGGGGTGGAAGGATACAATGCCCTCAGAAGCACATGGCCTCTGGGTCTACTATATGCCCCCCTCCCACTCATCCCAAGGGTTATTCGCAAACTGTTAGCCAAAACAGCAGAGCTGCTTCTAGTTGCTCCTCATTGGTCACATCGGTCGTGGTGTGCCGACCTGGTGAGCCTCTCCGTGTCTCGACCATGTAGGACAGGACAGGATTTCTCTCAGCCAGAGGGTCATACTCCATCTGGAGCCCCAATGGCTCCAGTTGACCATCTGGCACTTGAGAGGATCCTCCTGAGGAAAGATAATCTTTCGAGGAAGGTGATCCAAACCATCCAGGCTTCCAGGCGTGCATCGACGAACCGGATTTACAACGCTTCTTGGTGATCTTTCTGTCTGTGGTGCTCTAAGGAACACATCAATCCAACTTCAGCATCAGTACCAGAGGTCCTTGAATTCCTGCAAGCTGGCCTGGACAAGGGGTTGCCCCCCAATATTCTACACTGTCAGGTTGTAGCCTTGGCTACTGTACTTACCTGTGACTCGCACTGTATTCTCTCCCAACATCTGAGAGTTCGCAGTTCCCTCCAGGGGGCTGCCAATTTCAGACCACCTGTGGTGCATCGCTACCCAATGTGGGACCTTCCCTTGGTTCTTCAAGCTCTTACATGTTCGCCCTTTGAGCCGTTGGGTTCCATCAGCCTCTGGTTCCTGACCCTCAAGGTCACATTTCTCCTGGCAATTGCATCTGCGAGGGGGATATCTGAATTGGCGGCCTTGTCCATATGAAAGGATCTCTGTATTTTTCATTTGAACAGAATTGTACTGCGACTGGACCCCTCCTTTCTGCCCAAGGTGAACTCCAGGTTTCACCGTGCCCAGGAGCTCATTCTGCCTGATTTCTGTCCAGATCCCAACCATCCGCTGGAAGAATGATGGCACGCCTTGGACGTTAGGAGGCCCCTTGGCAGGTACATTAAAAGAACGGTTTCATTTCAATGGATTGAAGCTCTTTTTGTGTCCTTTCACCCCTCATCAATGGGCAGGAAGGTCTCCTCTTCTTTGGTGGGACATAGATTGAAGGTGTGTATTGCAAAAGCATATAAGATCAAGGCCAAGCCTTTACCTGGATGGGTTTTAGCCCACTCTACTCAGAGTGCTGCAACTACAGCAGCTTGGGCTACCCAGGCTTCCATCAGCGTCATTTGTACAGCAGCCACCTGGTCATCATTATCACCATTTATAAGACATTACAAATTGGACAGCTATGCCTCGGCCGAGGCATTGTTTGGACAGCGGGTGTTACAGAGTGTTCACTCCACCCAGGGCCCGGAGTTCAGTCAGAGTCTTTGAGCTTGGGTATATCCCACACTTGGATTATCCAAGCAGCACACTGGAAAATGGACATTGTCTTACCTGAACATCCATTTTCAGTGCGCTGTGAGGATAATCCAACCTGCCCTTCGGCTTCCTGCCTGGGGGTCCCAGGGTGGGTTCTTTCTGCTTCCTTTTTTAGACACACTGGATGACTGCGCCTTCGTGAAACAAACTGAAGCTCAGCCAAGCAGAGGAGGCGTGGTCAACAAAAAGGAAAAAAAATCTACACTCAGTCTCTGGCAAATAGATGAGAGATAACCCATGCTTGGATTATCCTCGCAGCCCACTGAAAACGGACGTTCAGGTAAGACAACATCAGTTTTGAAGTTTAAATATTTTAAAGTAATTTAATTGTGATTGCCTTTTTCAAAATTAGTTAAAAGATCTGTTCCTTTGCCACATTTATCAATCTTTTTATTCTTTCAGTTCCATAAATGTATATTGCAATTCACTATAGGATATAATGGAGTGAGCTGTACAGTGATAAATTTTTCTTGTTAAGAGAAATTACATCCACTAACTTAAGCTACTTTAGCATGAAATTGAAAAAGAATCGTTTTGTCTTAATTTACATTCTTGATTCAGTGGCAAGAATATGGATTAGACCTATAAAGCTATCCTGCATTTTCACATAAGTAATAGTAAACTAAACTAGTGTATTTAAAAGTTCATCAACCAATAATTGTAAAATGCTCATTAATTTTTTTTATCCAGTTTATAAAGGTTAGTGATTATGAAGTTTTTAAATATATCTTTTGGTCCCTCAGTTCTACTTCCTGTTTCAGTTACATCTTTATCAACAGTAGTCTGCATTTTTCATTTCTCACCTAAGCAGTGCACATTACTCAATAATCAAAATCACTCAGATAGTGCTGCAGTTCACTAGCCTTAGGAACTGCTATTTGCCTTGAATAAATTACATGAAAACATGTTGATTGATAGATGTTGCATGTCAGAAAAGAAGATAACTGTATCTTCTTCAGTTTACTAAAAGGTCATGCACACAGCATAATGGGAATAGCCACTGGCAACTTTGAGATAAAGTATATCATGAAAAGGTATAATGTCATAGATTGTGAGACATGGACTATACACTGTTGTCTTTTCAAATACAAGCGATTTAGTTACTTAACATTTGAGATGGAAAGCACATTTTTAGTAGGTACTTAGTATAATTCCAAATAACAAATTTGTTCCAGTAATAATCTTTATATTTTGCAATTTTTATGGATAAGGATACATAATATGAGAATATTCATTAAAAATAAAATACCAAGTTGGTATGTAATAAAAACTTGTAATTCTCTCTTCTTTAAGAAATAATGTGTGATTGAACATTTCAGTGTTAATTTATAAGGGTACTATGCATTTCATGAGGAAGATAAAGAAAAAATGCAACAAAATATTCTGTTTTTTTATAAACGTATTTCTATCAATGGTTATTTTTTGATATGATATTTTATATTTACGTGCATACCTTTTTAAAATTGAAAATAGCTTTTCCTAAATATTAGATATACACATTGCAGTAAATCTGAACTTGCTTTTTGGAAAGGTAAAATATAACCATGACAAATATGTTCCAGTTTGCAGAAATATGCACTGAATTTACATATTTATCATTGATAAATGATAAATGAAAAACAAGAAGATTGAAAACTGTTGAGATATAATGCAAGCTTAATGTAACTTAGTGTTTTTATATTAATGTGAGATCTTTCTAGGAAAAAAAGCTTAAAAATCTCACCCTTCCCACAATACATATACTACTTATTTGAGAAGTATGTTTTGCACCAGTGGATTATAAATCAAATTAACAATTATCTCTGTTTCTTTCTCCCACCCTCTACACAAAAAGTAGTGCAATTTGCACTAGTGAAATAAACTACCTTAATTTAAAAATGTAAGGAATCTTATGCATCTAATCGTCTTAAGGGAAAAACATAGATGGGAACTAATGTTTTAAGTTGAGGAAAACTGATCAGGTTATCTAACCACATTCCTTTTTCTCCATAATGGAGTTGCCAGATTGTCAAAACTGTCCAACTACAGGACCTAACTAAGATTCTGTAGTATTGTAAAGATATTGATAACAATTTTTATGGCAGGCAGAAAGTGCATAAGTTCACAGCTGTAGCGATAACTTGCACTCTGCACTGTTTGCCTTGTTTATATTGGCATAAAGCCCCAAAGTGGAGACTGACAGAGTCATGCAGAAATCTGGTATTTGAGTTGAAATTTACACACTTTAAGTGAGGAACTAAACAGGCTGGTGTTTTCTTTTTCTTGCTCAAAAAGTGCAAGGTTACACAATACAGACGGTTTTCATCTTTTCCCATAAATGCACAGATTCCTGGGATATAAATGACTGAATTCATCACCAATTCATCAGGGACGTTGAGCTATGCAGTTCTGTTTACAGTGGCAGAAAGTTAATATAAATTTTCATCAGAAGGGGAAGTTTACACATATGATTCTATTTGTCCTTCATTATTAGCACCTGAGTCTAGCCTGGAACGCATAATTGTCTACAGGCACAGGCCAAATAGATGCAAGGGAAAGGCAAATAAGCACACCAAAAATAATTTTATGGTTGTCTGTTACAATTCTCTCCCTGGGATTCTTAATCTAGTAAATCAATAAACAACAGGAGTGAAACTGCTTTCCTTTCTTCAGTCACAGCCCTGGTGAAAGTATCAGACAGAAGACCATTGTTTGATTCTACATACACATATCTCCTGCATTATTACTAAAAACTTTTGATATGGGAGTAAAGGATATTTTCTTTATCAGGCAATAGTTCCATACTATTATTGTATGATTCTGTATTTTTAATTTGCTTAAAATGTATTAATTATCTAGTTGCTTAATAAGTAAAATACACTCTTGAGTCTTTCCATTAGATTATTGTTCTGGTAGAAAATTTTATCAAATAAATCAGTGCTTAATATTTCATAGATTTATGAGTTGAAAAACTAAATATGGAGAATTACAGTTTTGGAAACCAGAAATAGCATAATAATGAGTCTTTTATTTTGAATTGCTTGGATAACAAGGCCTTTCGTTTTAGCCCAGTTTATTAGACTTATATACCACTTTACAGTGCTTTTCAGCCCTCTCTAAGCGGTTTACAGAGTCAGCATATTGCCCCCAACAATTTGGGTCCTCCTTTTACCCATCTTGGAAGGATGGAAGGCTGAGTCAACCTTGAGCCTGGTGAGATTTGAACTGCCAAATTGCAGGCAGCCGGCAGGCAGCAGAAGTAGCCTGCAGTATTGCATTCTAACCACTGCGCCACAGTGGCTCATTATAGTATTATTGTTGAAATATATGACATTATTCAAAATCAGTCCATTTGTCTATTTAAGTATTGTCTGTGAGGACTGTTTCCTACAGAAGAGTTTTCTTTATGACTGTATTTAATATGCCTCCAGTCCTAGTATTGGCATAAATAACTATTAGTTGTTTAACATAACATAAGCAACTGATGTTCTTACTTACCAAACATGACCTGCTGGCAACCAAAAACAACTTCCAAGTATTTGCTAACATCTGCAATGGGGTTGAGGCAGTTAGTGGGAGCTGTTCTCCATAGCCATTCTGGCTGTCAACTAAAAGATGCTTGACTAGTATGTCAAAAAGCACTGACTAAACATTATGAGGGTGCTTATATACATAAATTCAATGTTATTTTGAAAGTGGATTCAGTAAAGTTCAATGAGCATCAGAGGAGTCCTTTCCCATTTCACTCAATGACCTCTTCTTTACATGTAAACTGTGTGTAAGGATGTAGCATAGCATACTCAAGTGGAATTTAGTTATTTGCAAACGTCTTGCCTCATTCTGTAGTACTTTGCAAATGGTAGTGCTGGCCACAAGTGACCAAGGAATCTAGTTTGATCCTATGACCAATGGCAGCCAATAGCAATCCATGTAGAACATGGATGTTAAACTCAAGGCTCACGGGCTGGATCTGGCCTGCAGGGTGCTTAAATCTGGCCCATGGGGCCAGCCTGGAAATATCAAAGAACTGGTCCACGGTGCCTCTGCCAGCCAAAATGGGCTCAGCACAGCCCACTTTTGGCCTCCATGGCCTCCAGCAGCACTCTGCTGGCCAAAAACAGGCTGTGTGGGGCCTCCATGCGTCCCGTTTTTGACTGGCAGAGTGCTGCAGGAGGACTGGATTGGACTGGATTACAATTATGTGGCCTCAAGTAAGTGCCTGATCTGGATAGAAAACAAGCAACATCCTATGTTAATACTACAATTTAATGCCAGATTTTACATATTGTAGGTCCATTTTATCTACAATCAGCAATCTATAATTGACAGCCATTTCTATTTACTATCCTGGAAATTTACCTCTGCTGTTAGGTCTTGTATTATCATGTTATTTATCCTATTGTATTATTAGTTGAATAATAAAAATAGAATAGTATAAAAAGTTTTATTTATAAATTCTATTTATAAAAATAGAATAAAAAGTTTAGTGAAGTATGAAGAATGAGTAATAAAATAAATAATTAAATAATTTGACAGTAATATCTGGTAGAAGAGATAGGGAAATGGTTATAGTAAAGAACTGTGGAAAGAAAGAAGGGAAAAATGCATCTTGAGTCTGTGTCAAACACCCACCATAGCCACACCCACACCCGGCCTTGCCCACACCTGGCCACATACTACCACCACCTGGCCCTCCGAGGTCAAACACAACCCTGATGCAGCCCTCAATGAAATTGAGTTTGACACCCCTGATGTAAAAGAAGGCAAACAAACAAACCCTATATTTTTTTTAAAAAAAATCAGTTCTACCACCTTTTAAAAATCTATGTATACTAGGAACCTATTTAATGCCTGACAGGTGCCTTATATTAGGTGATACTACATTTGATCTTAGTTAAAAAGTAATTATGTGGAAAAATGCTTTGCAGATGTCAGGCATCCAATCTGCCCAGTAATGTCTTCAACAGCTTCTGTAAAAAAAAAATAAAGACTTAAGACAAATATTTTCTTGATATAAACCAAGATCAGTATTCTGAAGAAATAAAAGAGACAAATGTATAGTGTTTATTGTATATGCACAACTATGATTTAAAAGACTGTGAGAACTAGTCCAAGCAGATTATTCAATAACCTTAAACTGGTAACTTCATGCACTAATCCATGCAAATTTCTTATGATAGTAAGAATGTTAGTGCTGTTGCCTTCTGGGATATTCTTTCATTTTTCAAGCTAGACTTGATTATCTGGGAATTTTCCCTTCAAGTGTTAAGTAGGTCCAACTTTGCTTAGCTTCCAAAATGAGCAAGGTCAGTCAAACATTTCTATTATCTGAGACAAATCAGAGAGTCACATAATTACAAACTATTAGGACCAAAATATTGAAAACTATTGGTTCAAAAATACAATCACAATTTTTAGCAATTGGGACATTTGTAGTTACTGTAATTAAAATAAGAGAGTGGTCTTACCATCACTTAACATATCCAAGAAACATAAAAGTAAGCAAACGCCAAATAAATAATACCATTACTTTTACTGTTGGTATATTATTAATTCAAGGGTTTTATACAATAATTATTTAATATATCATAAATGCAATAGTCATCAAAATATTATAGAATAATGTTTCCTATTTTGCTTTATATTAATTAATTCAAACAATGTTAGAAATGTTAATGAAACATTTAAAATTACTCAGGTAGCATCTACCATAAATGCTCAGAGAGTTGCTGTAATTTGCATGACTTGGTATTTCTTAGTTCTTCTGAATATCTTTTCTATGCACTTAAGGATGTGTTTTGGGTTTTTTTTAGAGTTGTTTTATTTCTCTCTTGATATCTTGCATTAGAGGGCTAAATGTGATTGTAACTTCTGAAGATTTTTATTAAAAAGTTCTGCCGTTTTGTATGAAAGTTATGTTTAAAAAGATGACTGTGTTACTGTTAATTGAAATTGATATAAGCCTGAAACATAAATGTGCACATAGAGAAAAGTAAATTTCTGCAGTTCTTTTAAAAATGTTTTTAGGAAGAAAATTATTTAATACTTTAGTCATGCTTTCATAAAATAGAACTTGAACCTCAGCTAAGCTTATTGCTGGTAAAATAGTTCACTTCCAGTAATCTTTTTCAATTACTTTCCTATAGCTACCATAACTAGCTTGTATATTACCAATGGTGGGCATTATTTGAGTGTGAATTTCTAGTTTATCTTGGATATTAAGACAAAATTAAAACAATTGCTTTAATTAGAATTTGTGTCAATTAGAATCCCATAGTTTCCTGAGAGCCTATCCAATAAGGACATGGAATATCATTGATTGAGTCTTCAAAACTTTTTCTCAGTATTTGGTGACTTGAATTAATTACACAACTTATTTTACTTTAGTTCATAATATTTTTTAAGTTTGATATTAAAATCATAGGACTGTGTACGCTGTTGAAGTAAATAAAAATAACCATTCCACACTGTAGACTACGTTCAGCCTAATAAAATACATTCCTGATCAATATTTGATTATAAAATTCATAACAAGATTCAGAGAGGAAGACGGGTGAGGCTACAATTCAATTATCAGTTAAAAAATGGAAAACATAATCAGATTTGAAAACATCAATGAATGTTTAGAAAATGACTACATATCTTATCCTCAGATTTTTGAGTTTTTTATAGTTACAAATTTTTTATTAGTTTTTCAAAATATAAAATACATAAATACAAAGAAAAATGAGACTAATGGGGAAAAAAGGAGGAGAAAGAAAAGAGGAAGAAGTGTAGGATAATAGGGAAAAGAAAAATCATTTATATATTGTAATAATATATAATTTCAACTTTTTATTTTTACATAATATAAACTAGCCATTTTTATAACAGCAACCCTATTTAATCAGCAAAACCCAAAATCAAACTTTCAATTTTTTTCCACCACAAGCACAAAGTCCAGAAGTGGTTTCCAAATAGAAACAACATTTGTTTGTCTCTTTAATCTTTAATCAAAGCATTCAGTTTAGTCTGCTAACTCCATCAACTTTTGTAACCATTAGTCCATTGTGGGGATCAAAGTATCCTTCCATTTTTGTGCATAAAGTATTCTTGCTATTGTCAGCATATATAACATTAAAGTTCCAATTTTTTTGTGGTTTTCTGTCCATTAAGCCCAAAAGAAAAGTCTCTGGTTTTATCTTTATATTCACTTTAAGAAACTTATTGAAATGTGAATTCTGCTCCAATGATTCTTTGCTTTGTCACAGTCCACCATAAATGGTAAAAAGTTCTTTCTGTACATTTACATTTCCAACATACATTTGAAGTACCTTTGTACATGTTTGACAATTTATCCAGTGTTAAATAACAACGGTACATCATTTTCTTTTAAATTTAATTTAAATTATAATTTAATGTAAAATTTAATTTTGCCCACATGTTTTCCCATTGTTTAAGCATCACATTATATCCAAAATGCATTGCCCATTGAATCATATAATGCTTTACATACTCATTCTCCAAGTTCAATTTTAATAACAATTTATAAACCTTAGCAATAATACGTTCATCATTATCACACAGTAGAGTTTCCAATTCATTTTTTTTCAAATCCATAACATTTTTATCTATGTGTAAAAAGTTAGGAGGAACTAAACACATGATGATCAGGAACATTAGTTGCAGTGTTTATGAGAGAAAACAGACAAATTAGTTGTGTTTGAATTTTTTTTAACAGTAGTGCCATGTAGGTATATCTTTATAAACACTCAGGCTCTTAAAATCCTGAAACAGTTTTTTTGGTAAAAACAGGACTTATATACTTTAAACTATACACAAATGTGTGTGTTGCCTATATTCTAGGAAATGTTATCCTGTGGCCCAAAGTGCTTGGAATATCGTTATAGGATAGAATAACATTATGGGATAGGTGTTTAAGTGTTTCTGTGTATATTTATATTGTTTCAGTTATTTCACTGGAATTTTAGTTTTTTATTTGCCATCTGGAGACCTTCAGGTTTGGTGAAGTTTAGAAATCCTCATATCATTTCATAGAATTTTCTTTCATTCAAGGCACAAACGCATAAACACTTATAATTACAAATCATAGGTGATTAATTGAAGAACTCATGCAAATATAGTTATAGAATGAAAAATATCCAAAAATATCATTTGTCATATTTAGAAGTGACATAATTATCATCTTTTTAAAAAGCATGTTTTAAACCAGGGGCCACTAACCTTTCGGACCTCAGGGACCACTAAATTCATAATTTTAAATCCCGCGGACCACTAATATGATCTGCCTAATGACCAGCTGGGTGGGCGTGGCAAGGTGGTCATGTGACTGGGTAGGTACGGCCTACTCGATGTCACTCACATTGAGGGGTGCCTTGCCAGCCTCTACTTGCTACTCCTCGCCTGCCTGCCTGGGGCTCCTTAGGGCCCCAAAAGGAAGCAGTTGCTGGAGCTAAGCAGCCTCCATGAGAAAGAGTTGGCAAAACAGCTGGCTCAGTTCAAATTGGATCTGACTGAGAAGGAGATTCAGCAGAAGCACCTCACTGAGGATTACATAGGCTTTCCAAGCAGAGGGAAGACCTGCAGGAATGCAAGGGCAGGTACTGGCGCCTGAAGGCTCAGCAGGCTGAGATGGTCAACCAGTTTCAGGCCATTATGCTGTCCCACTGGAACAAGGCCCTCCAGCTCTTTGCCACCAGCAGCACTTCCCTCCAGCCTTCGCCCAAAGCTCTGCACCAAGAGGCTGAAGCAGACCCCATCAGAATTTCTGCCCCCCTCCAACCTGCACAAAAAGACCCAGAAGGGGAAGACACTCTGCAGCAACACAAAATGTTCATTATACATATCGGGCCCAGGGGCCATAGTTTGAGGACCCTTGATTTAGGGCAATATAAAAAATGCAAATAATTTTTCTAGAAACCACCAAAATTTTCTCTCAGACCACCAGTTGGTGACCGCTGTTTTAAACTGTTTAATAAGTGCTAAACTTGGTGTAGTGGTCAAGACATCAGGACAGAAACAGGGATATATGTAAGTTCTATTGCTGCCTTTGGCACAAAGCCAACTGGGTAAACTTGAGCCAGCCATTTTCTCTTAGTTCTAGGAAAGAGGCTATGACAATCCACTTATGAAAAACCTGCCAAGAAAAACCGCAGGAACCTTTCCAGACACACTCCAAGAATCAGACACGTGGAAACAAAAGTTTAACAAATATTTGTATAAAGTGTTAAAGTTTAGCATATATAAAAAAATTGCTTTCTGATTAGGTTGGCTCACCTTTGAGCCAAGAATGGATTTTTAAAGAGGTGATATGTTATTCATAATTTAGATGATGGAGTTTACAGCATATGTTTATAACATGATGACCCTTTATATTACATTCAGTACCTAGACAAATATATTAGCTCTATTCAGGCATTTGCTTGTACACAAGGATGCCCATACTGAGCTAGAAATTACTTATGCTATCCCAGTTACATTCTTGCATGTAGTTGTGTTAGAACTGGCTATGCCACTTTGAGCAGCAAGATATTTTATTTATTAAATGTAAGTACTATCAATCTCACTCTCAAAGTGTCTCTGGGTGGTTTACAGATAAAAGCATAAAAACTATATAAAATATAATATATCAATAAAGTGGGAGACAGGTAAAAAAAAAAGAATAAGTTAAAAGTTAAAACAATGGGGGAGTGCCTTCAAAGCACTAACTACCCAAGGGTTTCATGCCACTATGCAAGCCCATGCAGGTTGGCAAAGCAAGATCTTCATATCCTTCTGAAAGGCCAAGAAAATGTAAGATGTAAATATGAACATAAGTTGTGCAAAAAATATTTGTTTCTTTTTTTAAAGAATTGACTACGGTACATAGTTGAAGTACTAAAATATATTTTGTAATAATTATATTTTGTGTGCTTAGGTCAGGGGTAGAGAAACTTGGCTCTTTTACACCTTGTGGACTTCAACTCCCAGAATTCCTGAGTCAGCCAAGCTGTCTTAGGAATTCTG
>JANHZT010000131.1:109918-119918 GCA_032468215.1 Stegonotus admiraltiensis
CTGGAAGCTGTACGGATCTGGATGGGGAAGAACAGGCTCAAACTCAACCCCTCCAAGACCAAGTGGCTGTGGCTTCCAGCCACCCGATATAGTCAGCTCTGACCATCGCTGACTATTGGGGGTGAATCACTGGCCCCCACGGATGGGGCACACAATCTGGGTGTCCTCCTGGATGCGCGGCTGTCCTTGGAAGACCATGTGGCAACCATGGCCAGGGGGGCCTTTTATCAGGTACACGTGATTCACCAGTTGCAGCCCTATCTGGATCGGGATGCCTTACGCACAGTCACTCAGGCCCTTGTCATTTCCCGCCTGGACTTCTGTAATGCTCTCTACATGGGGTTCCCCTTGAAGAGCACCCAGAGGCTCCAGCTAGTCCAGAATGTGGCCACGTGGGTGGTTTTGGGAGCAGCGTTGCTCTTCCATGTGACACCTCTCCTGCGCGAGCTGCACTGGTTGCCTGTGGTCTTCCGGGTGCGATTCAAGGTATTGGTTACCACCTTTAGAGAGCTCCATGGCTTAGGGCCTGGATATTTACAGGACTGTCTTCTGCCTTCAACAGCCTCCCACCGACCTGTATGCTCCCACAGAGAGGGGCTCCTCGGGGTGCTGTTGGCCAGACAGTGTCGGCTGGTGACCCCCAGGGGGAGGGCATTCTCTGTGGGAGCTCCAACTCTTTGGAATGAGCTGCCCCCGGAGATAAGGGGATCCTGGACCTGCACTCCTTTCACCATGCATTGAAGACCCTCTTTTTTCAACAAGTCGGGCTGGCCTAAGTTCCACTGTGTTTTAATCGGGATTTTAAATTGGGTTTTTATATTGTGTGGCCAAATCATTATTTAATTATTTTAATTGTTCTTTAACTTTTGTAGTGTTTGTATTTTATGCTCTTGGCTGTTCACCGCCCTGAGTCCTTGGGGAGAAGGGTGGTATATAAATTGAAATAATAAATAAATAATAAATAAAACTTCAGTAAGGCATTGGACAAAATAGGCCACAGCCTACATTTTGATAAGAGAACAATGTGGGCTAGACAGTACTATCATCAGATGGATTCCCAGCTAGCTGGTTAGCCACTCTAGGTGTATAGTCCTCAATGGAATTACGTCTATATCAGTGGTGAAATCTGAACCGGCTTACTACCAGTTCACTGGCTGCGCACTGCATGCCAAACATGTGCTGCATGCACACATGCACATTTCCCACCATGCACCAAATGCAAGATGCATGCGTGTGTGCAATGCATGCCAAAAGGAGGCATGGGATAAGTAGAAAAGCGCATACTGGGGTGTGTGATGAGCTGTAGCGCACGATCTTTGGAGCCTGTTTTTTTTACTTTTAAAAGCATTTTTTACAACCTATTTTGCTAATAGGTTGTAAAAAATGCTTTTAAAAATAAAAAAGGCTCTGATGATCACAGCTATTGCGCACGATTGTCAGACCCTTTTTTTACTTTTAAAAGCATTTTTAAAAATGCTTTTAAATGCTTTTAAAAGGTAAAAAAAGGCTCTGACAATAGCGCAGCACAGCGGTGATTGTTGGAGCCTTTTTTTTTTTTACTTTTTAAAAGCATTTTTACTACCGGTTCCAGAGAACCGGTAGTAAAAAAATGCCTAAAAATTAAAAAAAAGTTCTGACGATCAGCTGAGTGACGTGTGATCTTCGGAACATTTTTTTTTTACTTTTTAAAGCATTTTTAACTACCGGTTCCGAGTAGTTCGTTTAGAACACCTCAGTTTAGAACAAGAAGCAATGGCTGGAAGCTGATTAAAGAGAGCTCCAACTTGGAATGAAGGAGAAATTTCCTGACAGGAAATTAATCCTGGAACAATGACAGGAACAATTAATCAATGAAGCAGCTTGCCTTCTGGAGTGCTCCATTGCTTCAGGTTTTCAAGAAAAAATTGGACAACCATTTGTCCGGAATGGTCTCCTGCCTTGGGTAGAGGGTTGGACTAGAAGGCCTCCAAAGTTTCTTCCAGCCCTATGATTCTATGCTTTACTAAACGTCTTCCAACATTTTCAGTTTTTGTTGTTTCTTTCATTTTTCAAATTGATTTTAATTGATTTCAAACCTGTGATTTAATGAAATAAGTTATTATTCTATATGCTATTCACCCAATGACTTTCATGCTTTATTTAGAATTACAAATATTTATTTTTTAAAATTCTTATTCATTTATAAGTGTGTGTGTATGTGCAAAGTACACACATACAAATACATGTAAAATTAATTGTTAAACAGATTTATTCATTTGAGCATAATTTTGAAAACAAGCTCAGAATATTTACATGCTTGTATTACTTTGCCAACTAACCAACTAATATGTATACAAATCAGGTATTTTTGAAAGCATATGAACAGATAAGTGATTAACTGACTTTGTGTGTATGCATACAAATATCTGATTTGAATGTACAGTGTGTTAAAGAAAAAGCAAATGTTTTTGAACTGAGAATAAATTTACAAATGATAGAGTAACCCAACTCGTTATGTAGTAGATTTCAGATGAAAGAGGATGGCTTTCTGCATTGGCAGGGATGAGTAAGAAAGCTCTTCTATAGAGCAAAAATACACTTTTGATAAGTGAAGTGTGACACATTTTAAAAGAATCTGCTGGGTATTATTGCATTCTAGTTTTTACGAAACCAGAATTAAGATGAAACCATTAATTACTACCCAAGGACAGATTCTTAGCTGTTGAATCTGTCTATCACACTGTATTTTTAATCAAACCACTTGAGGTCTTGGCAAGAAAACTTCAGACACAAAAGTTTGTTTCACAGTATGATCTTTTACGTGCTCAATTCTTTTATTTTTAAGCTTTTTAGCATTTGCTAACGTAGTATTTGTTTAAAAGATCAATTTGCAAGGTCTATATTTTAAAAATCATTATTTTTAAAAATATAGACATATTTTATTTGGAAATCTGAAATTATTTAAATCATTAAAGATCCATTCATCTATATTTTCATGTTCAAGGATTTTCAACATTTAGTGGTATCCATGAGAAAATATTAACCAAGTTTTTTTCTGACCTTCAGAGTTTTTCATCCATTGTAACATATTCAAGTCAAATCAGTTCCCCTGAAGATTATATAAACTATTTAAATAGACAACATATGAATAATATCAGATTTATTTTTAAGGCTAAGAATTTAAAGCTAATTTTGCACAATTTTCAATTCCTTATGTTTTGAATTTATATATTTAAATTATGTTCAAGAACTGTAGGAATACAGTAGAAAGTATTTGAAGCATTCTGTCTCAAAGTTTCTACAATTGTGGATTATTAAATAATTATTCAGAATCTGAATACAATTAAACAACTCAGTATATTTTCATCCTTAGGAGCAGTGTCAGTCAGTCAAATGTTTGTTACAGTCAAAGATCAGTACAATTAAAAACACTCAAAGAATATCTAGTTAAAAGTTCTGGAAGAGAATAATAAATAACAAAAAAATCTATATTAATCTATTGTTTTCCTATCTTTCACTTGCACATAAACAAGAACACAGCCTAAGCTATAATATAATATCAGTCTTTAAATTGTGAAGCATATAGTCATTAGATACTAAAATGCAACAAAGTGATAATACCAAAAATTTGGTGCATTAACTATATAAAATAACTATAATGGTTTATTCATCAGGTTCCAATGAAAGTGCTGCTGTGCAGAAACTAGCAACCTGCGCTGTGACAATGATCTGTTCATTTTTAATCAGTCACTGAAAATAAATGGTGTCACAATAGCCAGAATAGCTATTATTTAATCAGGAAAATAAATTTTGTTTGAATATCTCTATAAAAAGAGCAGTGAAGAAAGACGTATTCATGGGTTTCCGTCCTTCAGAATCACAGGGACAGAACTTTCAACCAGTGGTATCCCTTTGTATTTGCCATCTAGGATGGCTGATAGAAGCATATGGCATTATGCAAGGGAACAGGCTTTCTGATGATTTGCTCTCTCTAACTGGCTAAGATAACTGGCAGGGGTGACAGTATATCTGATAGAATCTGGAGCCAGAAACATTGGGGCTTTCTCTAAATCTGCTTGCCTCTCTATGTCCTTTACCCTTTGTCTCAGGGTTTGCTTTGCTTGATCGTAGTCCAATTTGAGTATTGAGAAAAGCCTAGTTTAACAAGGTTGGACTCAACAGTCTGGATCCATGAAGAGGAGAATTCATCTTGGAGGATTAATTAGCAGAGATTTAAGGAAGCTATACAGATTCTTGCTTCATGAGGAACAGTGTAGTTTGCATTTTTGGCATGAGATAATGATTATAGGTGTTGTATATCTTTGTTCCTTTCCACTTTGCTCCTTTCCATTTTTAAAAACTTCTTCCAACTAAAACTTGTACGATTTTTAAAATTCCAATATTAAGTATTTTTACTGACATTTTAATAAATTTCAAATATTCATAAATGTTATGACAATATCAACTCTACATTGTATTAATTATTTTTATATATACCGTATTTTTCGGAGTATAAGATGCTCCAGACTATAAGATGCACCTACCTTTTTTGGGGAGGAATACAAGAAAAAAAATCAGCCTCTGCCTCCCAGCAATTTGCCTCCTTGCAGCAAACAGCAAACAGCCTGCTTTAGTTTCATTTTCATTTTCAGCACAGCCTGATTAGCACAAGAAAAAAACCTTGCCTCCCAGCAATTTGCCTCCTTGCAGCAAACAGTGGAGGCCCACGCAGCAATAGGCAATGGCAATCCATGCAGCCTGAAACAGCTGAGAGTTGGGAGGCCGATCCAACCGACAATCAGCTGCTTGTGCTAATCAGGTTGTGCTGGAGCTGAAACGGGCTGTTTGCTGTTCGCTGCAAGGAGGTAAATTGCTGGGAGGCAGAGGCCAAAGGGTGGGAGCCGGCAGGTGGGCAGTGTTCTGACCTAGGCTTCCTGAGACAGTAAAAAGCACACGATTAGTCCCAAAAACCCTCTTTTTATTTCAATGGCTGTGAATTATTGTTCATTCACAGCCCGTAATGAGCCACAAAGAGTTGGTAAAGAGTCTGACAGAAGTCTGCCACAGTCTTTCGGGATAAGGCTGATAAGCACCCACTTTTATTTTCCTTTGACATACTTCTGGCAGCTCTGTGCATGTGCACACTGGGAACAGGCTCCCCCTGTTCCTCTTTCTCGCTGATGTCCAACTCTGGAGTCTCCGGAGGCAGCATATAACTCCCAGATGGCCCTGGCCCCTTCTCTGCCTCTGACACATAGCCCTTGTCTGAGCTTTCCCCAGACTCCAGGACTGGCCCATGTTCCTCCCAACCTCCTCATTGTCCAAGTCTGCTGCCAGCTCCACAGGTTGCCGGCGGACCACAACAGGAGGACCTACATTCGGTGTATAAGATGTTCACCCTTTATAAGAGGGCCTCTTATACTCCGAAAAATATGGTACATTAGGATTATTCATTCCAACTACAAAAATTAAGACAACTTTAGATGGTACCTAAAAGGTCTCTATGTTACCATTTTATAATTGTCTGGAATTGTGCAGCATTGATCTAGTAACCACATTAGTAAGAGGTTAGCTATAAAATGAGTCCATCTGATAATCAGATAGTTTGGTTAGGTTTTAGCATATGGATTTGATTTCTGTAAAGTAACTTGGAATATCCAGTTTTTATCAGTTGACTGCCAAAAATAAAAATTAAGGATGAATAGTAAGAAATTTCTGTCTCTCTTTTTCTATAGTATCCAGCTAGTTTTATCTGAAACCCTATTTGGAGTAATTTTATTCAAGAGCTGACCAAGTAGTCAGATTGCATTCAATTTTTGACCTCCCTGCTGAGTTAGTACCTTATTATTTTGGCACTTTTCATGATGAGTGCAATCTATCAGAATGAAACTACCCACTTGTACAGGCTGGCAACTGTTCCTATAGAACTGTTGCTATAGGTCAGATCCACACCAGAAATTGATCTAGAATGGCCCATTACCTATATATTTTTTGCACAAAGTCTAGCCTGTATATATCAGAATTACCAAAGGATACTTGAACAGCCTGACCCTGGGTCACAAATAAATAAAATAAGATGAAAATAAACATGGCAAGTTGCATCCATGGGATATGTAGTTGTGAGATATTGTGATTCTGTAATATTAACTGTGGACAAGCCGCTATAAATATTTCAGCTTTTGTCAAGTATCTCACTGTTTAGAATGCTGAGGAAAGAGAAAAGCAGAAGTAGTTGAGCGCTCTTCAATCCACAAACAATGAAGACACAGTACGTTTCTACAATAAAGTATTTTTCAAAGCTAGCAAAATCCTGGATTTCATAGGACTGAATTTTATCTTTGTGGTAGCACTGAAACTTGGACATTTAGGACAAATGAATATATACAGGTAGTCCTCCACTTACAGCAGTTCATTTAGTGATATTCAAAGTTACAATGGCACTGAAAAATGTGACATGACTATTTTTCATAGTTACGATCTTTACAGCATCCCCATAATTACGCGATCAAAATTCAGATGCTTGGCAACTGGTTCACATTTATGACCTTTGCTGTGTCTCAGGGTCATGTGATCACCTTTTGTGACCTTCTGACCAGGAAAGTCAATGGTGAAGCCACTTCCACTTAACAACCAAGCTACTAATTTATCAGCTGCAGTGATTCACTTAACAACTGTGGCAATAGAAGTCGTAAAATGGAGCAAAGTTCACTCAACAAATGTCTCACTTAACAACAGAAATTTTAGGCTCAATTGTGATCATAAATCGAGGACTACCTGTATTACTTGTAATGAAAATTCTGCTCTGCCTAATGGTGGGGGGAATGTTCTCAAGTGCCCTATTTACCTTTTGAATGCATTTTGAGGAGGTTAGGTAATGAAAGCCCTTCACATATAATTTGCAAATTGATTAACATAGACTACTTACATTTATTTCCTTGTTTTTCTGGTCACTACCAATTCTGTGGTTGAACTGAATCTTAAGAGTAGTAGAAACTGTATGTTTCTAATTTTGGCCAACATGTTGGAAATATGTATGCACATTACTAGCATAGTTGAACTTTGCATCTTATTTCTGGGAAAACAGTGAGGTGAGAGATAAAGGAATACCAGGGATTTGTTTACATGATCAGAGATACTCAAAGAAGTAGTAGAGGTTACCGATTCAGGTTATTTCCTTAAATAAATTGTTTCTATATTAGCTCACAAAGAATTCTAAAACTTTTCCATTGCTTAGACCAGGGGTGTCAAACTCAAGGCCCGCGGGCTGCCCTGGAAACAGCGAAGGACTGGGCCATGACGGCTTGGCCTAGACTGACCGGATGCTGATCTGCAACCTGGTGGCATCCATATGGACTGGACCGCAGTGAGTCTTAGATCCATGCTGCCACCTTGGCCCCTGGTCGTGCGCACAAGAGGCAGCAAATGTGCAGGCCACGGCATCCCTGGGGACTGTGTTCTGAGCACTTCCCTTTCACCCAGGACACCAGCCCTCACTCGCTCACCACCTAGGGGGACCAGGGGATGCAGCTGAGTCAGGAGTACAGATCTAAGGCTGGCCACAGTTCGGCCTGGATGGCCGCCATCAGGTTGCCGGTCAGTGCCGTGGCTGCACCAGTGTCTACATGCTCTGCTTGCCAGCCTTTCACTGAGTCTGCCCTGCCTCTGCGTGGAAAAGCCATGCTGCCAATCTCTCCCCCTCCCAATGTCCCTTCCTGAGCATGGAGGAAGGAAGGAGATGAGAAGGAGACAGAATGGGGCTTCCACCTTCCAGGTGTGATGAGCCATAGGCGACTTCAGGGGTTGTGGGGTGGATTTGGCATGCGGTGGGCTGCGGCTTCTGGCATTGCAGGCAGGAAGGCAGAAGCAGAACTGCCCTCTTGGCATCAGGCATAGAGTCAGTCCAGGCATGGAGGTAATGGAGGGGAGGGTAGACAAAAATGGAAACCACTGCTGCATAGGTTTTTTATTTTTAAGCTGCCAGAGGCTTCGGCTGGAGGCTTCCCATTTTGATCCCTCCCCCATCGTTGCATCTGCATGACTCTCCACTCACTTCTCCCAGGCATATGTTTGTGTGTGTGCGGGGGGGGGTGTCTCTCCCCCCCTTGCAGCCCCACGCTGTGACATTGGGAAGGAAAAGAACAGGAGAAGAAAAGCTGTGATTGGAGCTTGTTGCAGCCTTCCCAAGTTGTACAGTTAAGTGTTGGAATAAGGCAAAATATACCCTGTGGCAGAGCATGGGATATTTCATTCAGTGATTTAGATAGTCAGCAATTTTATCCAGTCTATTTGGATCTGCCTTGCAACAGGGTTTCTAAGTCTTTTTTCCCTACATTTTCACTATTGGTTGAAACTGGATGATGATAAAAATATGGCTGGACAAGAGGCTACCATGATAATCAGAAAAGTGACCTTTAAAATAGAAATTGTTTAGCTGATATTTCTATTAATTAATCATGGTAGTGTTCTCCCCAAACATGACAAATCCTCTGTAGTTGAAGCAATGATTTCTGTATTAGGAGTGTCAGCAGCCCAGGCAAAAAGTTTATCTCTTACAGCAGGATAACAAATCTGTCCAGCAGGGAGATGAATAGTTATCTGCCACATCTATTCATCTCCTCCCCCTGCCTTTTATCCCCAGAGCTAGAGTTGGGCTATGCTAGCAGCAGTGAGTCTTCTGTCCCATGGATCAGCCCTCAGTTGTCCACTGCTCTCCTCTTCTCTGCCTTCTGCGCATATGCGCATCAGGCACTGGACCTAGCTGTTTCTCCTCTTCCTTATCAGCCACCTCCAACCTGGGGGCTGTTGACTCTCCATCTGAGGGCTGATGGACGGCCTAGGCTCCGCCTCGGTCTCTCTCTCTCTGACAGCTCCATTCCCTCTTCCCCCTCGGAGCTCTCAGGTTGCCTTGATACTGACCCTGACTCCTCACCTCCACCTAATCTGATTTGGCTGATGGAGGGGCCGGCAGCTGACAGGTAGCAACTTGCAGGAAATGCAAAACAAAACTCAACAAGTCAAAACAAAATTAACCAATAAATGTAAAAACATTTATAGTGTCCACATCTGATGAAGCTGCTGCAGAAATGAGAAATGTTTATATTTACAGGATATAAACATACATAGTGACTAACCAAAATAAGGTTCTGAAAGTGGCTATTGATTTACATGGCAAATGTATTCTGTCTGCACAGTAACCTAGTGTGTTACCCATGGCAAGCATGAGAAGTTTGAATAAATCACTGACATACATATCCTTAGCATTGCTTTTTCCAATGAGTCAATATTGGTATTAAGAGTTGTGCATCTGTCATGAGTCTGAATCTGAGTCCTTCGGGAGAAGGGCGGTATATAAATAAAATAATAATAATAATTATTATTATTATTATTATTTAAGTTTTCCATATTTATTGTAAGAATTAAAAGTTCAACTTGATTTGCCAGGTAAATTGCATATTTATCCTTCTTGGTTCTGAATTCTTCCGAGAAGAATTGCTCTTTCCTTGGTAATAATCGATCTTCAACTCATTCTTAAGAAGAAACATAGACGAAAATACGATTGTCTGTAGTGTAGCTAAAATATACAACTTGAAATCTGATGTCTTACTCTGTTTGGCTTATATCAAAAAGCCTATATGTGCAGTGACCACAACCAGAGAAAATTATGGAACAAAGTCAATTTTTTCCCCTGTCAGAATAGCACTATATGCAGTGTAGCAGGAAATGGTTTTGCATGACAGTACACATGTAAATGTCATTGCGTATGTCATTTACCCAGTATAAGTCTGTAATGTAAGATTCAGGATGGGAGTGGATAAATCTGTTTCTGTTACACCGAATAAAATACTCTTAGTAAAAAAATGACTAGCAAACACCTCCCCCCCACCCCATGTATAATGATACAGTAACAGTAGAAAACAAAACAACTAGAAATAAACCATTTCTCAAGCCATAATATCTACAAGACAGGTAATCTCAATTGCTAGAAAAGGAGTTCATTGTTGCGCTGCAAAAGAACTTGAAA
>JANHZT010000131.1:124892-145617 GCA_032468215.1 Stegonotus admiraltiensis
GTGCCATGACCATTTTCCCACATTTATGACCGTTGCAGCATCCCCATGTCACGTGATCAAAATTCAGATGCTTGGTATATCAACGAGGGGGACCCCCCCTCCTGGCCCAACCAGATCTCTGTAATACCTGCCAGGTCCGCTCCCCCCTCCTGGACAAGATCATAAATGAGGGGGGCTTTATTTACCATGGACCTAGCATTGCATAACATCAAGCGGAGGTTCGGGCTCTGAGGGTCTGGACAACCTGGGAAATGAGAAGAGCTTTGGGGACCGGGGAGTGCCACCACTCGGAGATAGCAGGTACGCTCCCCCACCACATGATACGGCCCACTGCTCCCACCATATCTTCCCCTCCCACTTAGTACCTTGATGGAAACGCCCTCACCTGGATGAACTCTATTGCCCAGATTTATCCAGTCTATCTATATTAAATCCAAGTAATTAAGAAAGGAAATCTTTTATCTATAAAATTAGATTCTCACCCAGATGATGCACTTTCTCTTAGTTTCTCCGCTCCATGCGACCATCCCAGCTTCTTAGCAGCTCCTATTACTGCTTTCCTCAGCTGTTCAGTTCAAGAAGCTACCTCTGATCAATGCAGGAATTTGCGGATTCCCTGAGTTGATCAGTCCGTGCTTCACTAGTTTGCTGACCCTACGAGACAGCTTAGGTCAATTAAGATCCCTGATCAGCTGGAATATCAGCGGTTCTTCTAGAGCCCTGAAAAAATCCACTGTCCTGCCATGACACTGGCCATGCCCCCTCGAGTGACAACCCAATTAGATTGGTCCTCTGAGGGGGAAAATGTCAAAGTCGGCAGTTCAAGACCACTCTCACTTGCTTGGGTTGATGTGCATGCCCGACACTGCTGAGGTTCAGCTGGCTGAGTCTCTCTAGCAGCAATCCCAGGGTTTGGTGGCAGGCCTCAGTCTGGTACCTCCAATCCCCAGATTCACTGATGTCCAGAGGGCCCATTGATGTCCACTCAAGGATTGTCATTCTTGCCTCCCTCGTTGAGGTGATTGGGTGCTCTCCCACTGGTGCCTGGAGCATAGCCCGGCAGCCAATGTCTTCTCCACCTGGTAGAGCTCCCGAGTGACTGGCCATTCTGTATGGACTTTGGTCTGGGCGCCCACCCGGTGCACGACCTCTGCCACAGCTTCCTCCACGTGCTGAATCTCCAAGGGGGTCAGCATCTTTCTAGGGCTCCTCTGCAAGCTCCGCAGGCACCCATGGCCTCTCCAATTTTCTCTTCCATCTTCCTTGAGTCTTCCTGCTGCCCGGGTAGACCGGGTAAGCAGCCAGAACTCAGGACCCCAGATAGGGGCTCAGGTTGAAGCTTGGGATTTAGGAGAGTTGGTTTAATGTCAAGGTTCCAAGTAATAGACCCATGGCAAGCAAAACTTGGAGGCAGATGGATTCCTCAAAGAATAGCTTTAGTAGATATATCTTATTGGCACAGATCTGGTGGAAACTGACTCTGAAGGTTCCCACAGTTTTCAGCTAATTAAAAGTAAAAGTTTTCCCTCAACCCCACACAATCAGTCACTTGGTCCAATAAAGACCACGTCTGGTTGCCTGGTGACCTCACTCCTCCTTCCTCGGGCCAGGTGTGAGAATATCCTTGGTTCCCAAGAGAATATTTTATTTTGGCTATAAAATCCCAGCTATCTCTAATCCCCCCTCTCTATCCCTCAGCTCCAGTGTGGCAACACTGAAGCTTCAAGATGGCTTTGGTCAGGTCAGCTTCAGAGTTGACATTTGGTTATTTTCAGTTAGACAATTGAGTGAATAGATAGCTTCAGTATGTATCAGGCTACACATCTGTGGTACTTCTAGCCTTCAAAGTAAAGTAATAGTTAAAGAGAATAATAGTTATGATATATCTATGGGGAAGCTATTGTATCATAAAATTATATGGAACAAATAGTTTGCACTTATGGCAAAATGTTTATTAAATATTCTACTCAAGTGTTAAGAAGGAAAACAATATATCTCCAATCTTTCTTCTGTAGGTGCCTGTGTCAGTGGCCATGATGACTCCCCAAGTGATCACCCCTCAGCAAATGCAACAGATTCTTCAACAACAAGTTCTGTCTCCTCAGCAGCTTCAAGCACTTCTTCAACAACAGCAAGCAGTGATGTTGCAGCAGGTAATGTTGGATACCTCTTTGGATAATTAGCAGAGTTCTGGCTTATTATATAGTCAGCCCTATTTGCTAGTGAGAGTCATGTATTTGCTTTTGTAAAAAGGAATAATATAAGTCTATGACAAATTCTCTTAGCCTATAACTTTTCAAGGACCTAAAGAATCAGTTTTTCAATTTTGAATACAACTTTAACATCTTGTTCAGGAACAACAATGGCAGGTAGAGTGTGAAGTGGGAATTTTAATTTTTTATCCCATCTTTATTATTGTTTATAAATATCTCAAGTTGACAAACGTACCTAAGACATCTTCCTCCTCCTATTTTCCCCACAACCACCCTGAAATAAACCAATGTTCAGGTACTTAGGTACTTTTTGAGAGATCAGTTGAACAAATAATGTAGATAGACTTTAAGATCACAGTTGCTTTAAAATTATATGTTGTTAGCGATTACTTTAGATAACTGGAAGGGGGCTAGGAAATTTGAACTTAACTTTTTTTTAATCAAAGGGAAATAGAAGTTGGAATGAGAAGAGTAAATTTGGAATGAAAGTCAAGAATCCCTGATATTTCTGATTGAAAAACCAAAGAACAATATTGTTACGTATCATCACAATGTCTATTACCATTTTTAACTGAACTTCGGAGGAATATAATTAGTTACCATGATGAAAATAATATGTTTATTTTCAGAATGTTTAACAAGATATGTGGTTTCATAGAAATTCCAGTGAAATAACATTTTGCTATTTTTCTGGCATGCTGCTAATCCTGCACAGGCAGATTATTGAACTCTCCACCTTTATTACATGTGAGGAAGTTGATATTCTATTTAGAGAGGGCAGGCAGGCAGGCAGGCATTAGTTTGCCTTTGTTGCCTGTGATGTAGAATATGGATCTTCTTATGCTCTTTTTTAAGGATATGTTGAAATCTGCACTGGGATATTTCAGAATTGACTTTGAGGGGAGAGTCTATATAGATTTGCATCTTCAGATTCTTATTTTGTTTTATAGTATAGCTCAGTGACTTCTTTGCCACATGCCAATCTAGAAGAGGTTAGGAGATACATAATATGTGAAACTTTACCTTTATTTATTAAAGTCAAAATGATTTATTCAGCAACAACTTCAAGAGTTTTACAAGAAACAGCAAGAGCAGTTACATCTTCAGCTTTTGCAGCAGCAGCAACAACAGCAGCAGCAGCAGCAGCAGCAACAACAACAGCAGCAGCAACAGCAACAGCAACAGCAGCAGCAGCAGCAGCAGCAACAGCACCCAGGAAAGCAGGCAAAAGAGGTACAGCCTAAATAACTAAACAATAAATTATTTTGGCAAGTAGGGCAGCTGGGAAGGAGAAGAATAAATTATTCTGATTATGTTGAATTTTGTTTGGTGTTTCAAAGGTCAGCTTTATAAGAAGCTAGTGGTATTGAAATAATTTCAAGATAGCTCATGCAGACAATGTTATGTATAAATAATGCCCCCTTAGGATATATTCATATAGAGAATATCTTGGGTGAACTAAGATATCTGTAGATACAGATTTTGCTTCTTAAGGATGATTCCATAATTGAAGAGGTTGGGAAAAATGCTCTGTGCTGTGATTGCAGAAATCACCACCAGGAAGTGACAGCTGTATCCATGGAGATTCTGGTTCATACAAGGCATTCTCTGTGCAAAAATGTCCTTGGGGAACATTGCAAGAAGAAAAAACTGACTTCGTGAAATGGCCCATAGAATTGGTAAGATGATCAGACAGATTGCTAGATAGATAGAATAAATATAATCCAATAAATAGATGGATTACACTGACTGGAGGTTATACAGAATGATTTTTATATTGGGCATAATTATTCACATTGAGTATTCCGAATATTCATTCAATAAAATGTAATTTTATATTTCAGCATTTTAAACTTTAAAGAACTGATTTATATAATAAAGAACATTTTAATAGTTCATTTTAAATCTTTCTATGAGAATGCTATAGTTCTTAGCCCTTTCATCCTGAAGGTCAGTGTTTAAATACATTCAGTGAAACCAATAACAATTGAAATAGAATGCTACGGCTTCTTTTGTTTGCAGTTATGGAGGCTGAGTTTGCCATCCAATTCTATTGTCTTTCATTGCTCATATAGTGGTGAACAAAGTACTGATTGACTGATATATGTAAGGAAGCTTGAACAGATAAAGGACTTATCTTCTCTTTGTGATATCCCTAGTTCAGAAATGGATTAGATAATAATAGCTAGTAGAAAGTTATAAAAAAAATTGGGCATAGATTTTGAAGTCACAGACCCTGATTAATGAACTGTTACTGTACATTTGGAATGGTGAGTAGAAAGTTGCAGTTTGACGTGCTCATAAATCAACCTGACAAGCCAGTATCTCAGGCCTATCTTGCACCTGTCAGTTGACTGCATCAGCTATAAACATAATACAAACAAAACATGTTCAAGTAGTTAAATTGATCAGCAGGTATCCTAGACATTGTCTTGTAGCTGCCCATTATGCAAACATGCATGATCCATTTCTGACCTCCCAAGGCATTGTTTCTGTTTGGATTTGTAAATAGAATTTCAGACAGCTATCAAATACAGAATAGAAATTGCTCCCTTATTTCTCCTGAGGCTCTGAGCAATCCACATGACTTGCTCCATTATGCAGCCTGTTTTCCAGTGAGTGGATCAGAAGTTTCTCTTCTCGTCCAAACTAAAAAAAAGGAAAGGTCTTCCACAGCAGCTTGTCTTTCTCTGAAGTATGACTACATCCTTATATCCTCCTGAGCTTAAAGAACTCTGGCTTGTCTTGTAACACCTCACAAAATTGGAAGTTAGCACTTTCCTTTATAATAGGATGCTTCTTTACCATGAATATAATGCTAGGTACCTAATGTATTCCAACAAGTGTAGCAAAGGCGCTAACAGGCTAGTAAAATGAAGGCTACATCCCAGTTTACTAATAGATCACTGGAGATTTCCTTTATGGGCCACTGCAGATCATAGTTACTCATCTGGAAAAATAAGACTGCTTTTGAATTAAAGTTTGAGATAAAGAATTACACCTTCAGCCAAGATAAATTTGTACTTAGATGTCATGAAGTTGAAAAAGTGGTTATCTTCTTTCTTCTGACTCTTTGCTAAAAAAAGAATCCTAAAAGTAGATCATCTTTCCCACTAAAATCGGATTATTTGTAAAGCAAGCTTCCTTTTTTAAGAAACAAGACCTGTTTCTACAACACAATAACTATTGCTATTTAATCACTGAAATAAACCAGAGCTGTTGACTAAATCTTGCCTTTTTCAGTCCTCCATAGCATTTGTTCTTCTGTTTTGCAGCAGCAACAGCAGCAGCAGCAGCAGTTGGCAGCCCAGCAGCTTGTCTTCCAGCAGCAGCTCCTCCAAATGCAACAACTTCAACAGCAGCAACATCTGCTGAATCTTCAGCGTCAGGGACTCATTTCCATTCCTCCTGGCCAGCCCGCTCTTCCTGTCCAGTCATTGCCACAAGGTATGATATGACTGATTTCTAGATCACAGCTTCTTCTGATTGTAGCTTCATCATGATCTCCAACTTGGTATTTCAGATCTTTACTTAGTTTGATTATTCAAATATTTCAAATAAATTTATTTTATTCAGGAGGCTGTTCATATGAGCAGTGTTTGGTATTTTCAAATGTGTAGCTTTTACAGAAGAATGCTATTTGGGAATATTTCATCTTTACGAGCTGAAAACTATTGCAATTTGTGTTCCATTTGTGTTCATTTAATTAAAAAAAAGGGGGTGGGAGGGAATACCCGAAATTAAGGTTAAATAGCCAAAACTTTTTTATATATTATATTAATGGTGACAGTGCCATTGCTTAGATATTTTAGGCCAAGGATGTGTGAATCTATCCAAATATAGCACATGTTAATATCATCGAATTATAAGTATTACTCAGTTCAACCAATATAATTGATGCTTTAAAAAAACCTGTAAAAGCAGAATTTTTACACTTTTTTAGCATGTTTTCTGTTATTTTCATGATTTAAAATAATTTAATTATTTCCCATGATTTCACTGGGCTTTTTTTAGTAGATGTCACAGCTCAGGGGTATAGGATGGAAACTGATGGGAATAAGCAGGTTCTCTGAGAGCTGTTTTGGCATATATAGTATATTCAGTTTTTTTTAAGTGAATACAGATTCCTTTTGCATTCCCACTTTTGACTTATTTTTTTACCATAAACGAGTTACATTTATGAAAGGAGAGTGCTACATCTTTGGGTTGTAAAATATTTTTGTTCTTTACTATGGAGTTATGGCTAATATAGTGTTTCTGTTGTGACCTAGGCTTACTGAGTCATTAAAACACACAAGTAGTCCCAAAAACCTTTTATTGCAACAGCTGTGAATTACTTTCGTTCACAGCTGAGTCCCAATTAGTTGCAAAAAGTCCTTCAGGAGAAGTCCTTCCAGATAATCACCAACATTTATTTCCCTTGACAACCTGCCAAAGACCTACTTGGCAAAGCCATACCGAGTCCAGAATCAAACAGAGATGCTGACTGGGAACAGAATTAATAATGTTGCTTTCCTGCAAAGGGCCCACGTGCCTTTGCTTCTCTTTTAAGTCTTATGGAGGGGCCAGTCATCTCCAGGCCTTACTCCCGAGTTGTCCCTTTTGTTTTAACTGTTCTTGCCTTCTGGCAACTCTGCGCATGCACGCACTAGGAACAGGCTCCTCCTGTTCCTCTGCCTCTCTGATGTCTGACTCTGGAGGCTCCAGAGTCCGCACATAACTCCCAGAAAGCCCTGGCCCCATCTCAGCCTCTGACACAGAGCCCTCATCTGAGCCTTCCCCAGACTCCAGGACTGGCCCATGTTCCCCCTCCAGTCTCCTCACTGTCCGACTCCGCTGCCAGCTCCACAGGCTGCTGGAGAACCACAACAGTTTCTCCTTCACACCTGCACCTTTTTGTATGGAGATGATACAGATGCAGTCTTTCCAATAACAAGTATATTCTACTTTTGCTATAATTTTCATTTCAGAATGTTTCCCAGATTAGATTGGAATCTGGAATCAACTACAGAATGAATTAACAAATATGTACTCAGATGAAGCACTGAACAATACTGATTATGTATTGTATGTATGTTTGTTTATAAAATAAAATAAATAAATAAATAAAAAGAATGAATTAACAAATCATTCCTGTTGTTTGACAGTATAAGAATTAAAAATGACTATAGCTCAGCAGACGTGCATATCCTTGGAAAAACAGCAGCAACTTATTACAAATTCCATAATTTATTCCAATTATTCCATAATTCTCCCATGAAAAATTACAATTCCATAGAGAGGACTGTTTTTTGAGGGGTGTGTTTAGGACATCTTTGTCCTAAAGGGCGTAAATGTAATGCATATTAATGCTTAGCTTAAGATGAAGTTTACAGTCAGACATGGTTCAGAACTTTAGTGTTAATAAATGAAATTTCTGCAAATGTTTAAAATTCTGATAATATTCTTGGTTAATTGAATAATTTTAATTAATCACAAAATTTCATCATTTGGCAATAAAGTCAATACATGTGAAAATCATATGAATTTATCCATATGTTCTTCAAATTTATAATGAGATAAAATCCTTCCACATATAAGTAAGGCAGAAATAATACATTTTGGTCCAGGATAAAAGATATACGATTCAGTGGGAAAGGGTGTGGTTATTTTTATTATTGGCTTACATTTATATACCTTTTAAAGAAAAAAAAAACCAAAAAAGGAAAAAAGAAAAAAGCCCAAAATGAACTAGTTGCATTGCTCCATTGAGTGTAGTTTAAAGTAATGGAAATTGCAAGTACTCACCTGTTATTATTATAAGTCATAGGAAAACATACAGTACATGTTTACAATACATTCTCTAACTGAGAAATTGGATTGGATAGCCACTGAATGATTTCATCCCTATTAGTAGCAACTCACTCTTCAAGGTGAAATCAAAACATACCTATTTATTTATTTATTTATTTATTTATTTATTTATTTATTCAATTTCTATACCGCCCTTCTCCAACAGGACTCAGGGCGGTGAACAGCCAAAATAAAAGAACCCATACAAAAGTTAAAAACCCAATTAAAAATATTAAACAATTTGGCCCATAAAATTTTAAACACCCTCAATAAAACACAAATAGAAAATTAAAACTCCCCATGTGGATTAGGATAGGCCGGCAAGCTGGAACAAATGAGTTTTAAGGGCCTGACGAAAGGTCCGAAGATCTGGAATAATAGGTATCCCTGGGGGTAGGTCGTTCCAGAGGGCAGGTGCCGCGACAGAGAAGACTCTTCCCCTGGGGGTCGCCAGCTGACACTGCTTGACTGACGGCACCCTGAGGAGGCCCACTCTGTGCGACCGAGCCGGTCTGTGGGAGGCCATTGGCGGCAGAAGGCGGTCTTGCAAATAACCGGGCCCCAAGCCATTTAAATTAAATCTTTAATTTAAAAGATAAATAACACATCCACCACATATTTTATATTCCAGATAGGGTTTTCCTCAGTTCAGCAATTCAAGAGTGAAGAAAGGTTGATCCTCCGCTCATGTCTAGCTTTAGGTTAAATATTTTATCACGGTAGCAATGTTTGAATAACTAAGCTTGAAACTTCCAAGAATGAAAAATATTTATATTGTGGGTATTACAGAGAATTCAGTGAAGAGTCATATTATGATTTCAATGATTTTTTCTTATAGTATAAATGCACCAGCAGAAATTTGATCTTATGTGAAGATTCTTATATAAATATTCAATTATCATTTTTGAAAATAGAAGTTTAATATAGTTCTGGTGTTCAAAATATGTGGCTCCTTCAGATGTAGAATAATTAAATTAGTTACTAGGATATGAATCAAATTTCCAGCTTCTCAAACTGAGCTTCAGAAAATCAAGATAAATTACTTGATTTCTCCCAAGCAAAAGAGACTAAAACCTTCTCTCTTCCTAGAATTGCTCTTCCTGGGCCTGCAGATAAGAAAAACTTATTTATGCATTCCAGGAAAGCATTCACTCCTGGTTTGAAGAATTTTTTTCTGCTTTTGCTCTTTATCACCTTTCTAATACTCTTCTTTTGTTGTTGCATACATTGTTTGCCCATCTCCATGTCAGAGCATTGCCCTAAGAAACAATGCTCATATGATGTCACTGTTTATCCTATCCTCATTGATCGTTCTTCTGCGTAGTGCTTAAAATATGAAGGGGGGATTATATTGTATTGATTCTAATAATTCTGATGATTGGTCTAAATGTTGAAGTGCTGCTGAACAATTAACCTTTTGTGCCACCATCATTATTGAAACCTCCCATTCCATAAGAGAGTTGCTTGAATTAAAGGGAGGTCATTGGATAATGGCAAGTCACTTGGAAAAATATCAAATCGCTCTTCTTGATAATCCTCACATTCAGTTAAAGCAGAGCACCCAATTTAACTCGGCCACCTTACTTCTCCAACTGGAACAAGATATTGCACATGATTGTGTTCAAACCATTTCTCAGATGTTTTCTCGGCACCCAGATTTGATTGACGTCAAGGATGCAGACAGGAATCTGTATACAGACGGCAGCAGCTTTATATGTCAGGGAGAACAACAAGCTGGCTCTCCCAGTTGGAGCTTCAGCTCAGAAAGCTGAACTTATCACCTTGATTAGAGCCTTGGAGTTGGCGGAAGGTGCAGTTGTCAATATTTATACTGATAGCAAATTTGCTTTTGGAGTGGTATTTGTCCTTGGCACCTTATGGAAAGAGGATGGTAACTGTGCAAGGAAATCTCATTAAACATGGGGCAATAAACATCCATGTTTATTGGATGCTGTTTTGCTTCCTAGCAAAGTAGCTGTTATACTGTACATGTAAGGGCCCACAGTAAGGATGACAGTAAATACGGTTGAGGAAATAGTCTTACCAATTACACCACCAAGTCTGCTGCCTCAGGCCTTGGTATGTGTGCCCACTCATCCTCTCTCAATTTTCTGCACCATGTCCATCATATACTACTCAAAATAGGCACAGAAGTCATAAACTGGGTGCTGTTTACTAGAGGCATTGGTGGGAGAGAGAAGGTTAAAAAAACCCTCCTCTCAATACATCAGTTATGGACCCTTTTGAGAGAATTACATGCAAGCACACATTGGAGTTCAAAAGCCAGGGCTGAATTTCTGTTAAAGGACTATATTTGTCCAGGAATCTTTGATAAAGTTCTTACAATAGTCAGGCAATGTGTTATTTGTAAAAACAAATACCAAAAAACCCCAATCCTGTACTCTTGTGCTTCAATAGGTGATGTTTGCTGAGTGGTCTTTTATAAAATTCCCACTGTTGACCAGGTCTAGGCATGAAATCAATCCCAGCTGCTCATAACCCCCTGCTAAGTGTTCTGAGGGGTGTTTATATTGCAAGGGGTGAATCTCTTGTGGTCCAACAGACTATGGAAGATTAAATGAATTCAGGATTTGATGGTTTATGCTTTATAAACTGCTATCCCTAAGCAGAAGAATCTTGGGAAAATATATGGTATTCATCAGTTACCTTCCAAAAGCCTGAGTGATTTCCTTGAACTTCTGTATCAGACCTTTTGGAAATACGGTGATCTGAATCCAGAGGCTCCAGAGAACCATTGCTTAGTTAATATGCTTTTTATTGGTCAAAGTAGTGCCCCTGATATCAGACAAAAAATGCAAAGTTGGATAGCACTTCCACTTTGAAAAAAATGGAAAAGCTGTTCTAAGTGGCCTTCAGAGTTTATGTTGCTAAACCTGAAGTAGAGGCTAAGGACTCCAAGAAAGAAAGAAAAAAAGTGCAGTGGTATGCTACTTGCCGAAGTCCTACAGAAAGAAACATTAGGAAAGGGGAGAGGAAGTGGTTATCATGGAAGAGGTGGGTGAGGAGGTCTTGTCAGGAACAAGGTAATGATATCCAGGTTTCAGACTACTCAAAGTAATCAACCACAATCATTTCCCCTGCAGCCCAGCCGATGCAGATTGTGTAAGAAATTTACCCACTGGAGCAGGGAATGCCCTTTGTGTACCCAGTCTGCTCCCTGCCCCATCTCTTGTCAGAGATATTAGGGGAACACAGGCAGCCCTTTCACAAATGCCTCCATCTGCACCCCTAGTAAAAATCCAAGTCAGAGGGAGATCTGTGTCATTTTTTATTGACACTGGGGCATCCCGCTCAGTTCTCAACTGTCTGCTGGATGGGCTAATAATGCATCCCCTGTTGAAATACTTCTTTTGCAATGCACAGTCTCTTTCTGTGCACCAACACCCATATTAACGTTGAAGCTTTGTAGGACTTGAAATCTATTATTGAAAATTTCCTTACTTATGGGCTCATTAAGGAGGTCATTAGCCCTTACAATACACCAATATGACCTGTCAAAAAACCTGATTGCTCTTATCTTTTCTGTCAGATATAAGGGCCATCAATCAGATTATATTTATGCTGCATCTGTTGGTGCCTAATTCATACACTCTGATCAGTCAGTTACATCCTAATCTTACTTGGTATACAGTTATAGACTTCAAAAATGCCTTCTTCTGTTCCCTTTGGCATTGTGGTAGCATAATTGCCAGTGTTTTGGGTGGACGTTGATCATCAGTATCCTTTCTAATTTGGGATCAAATTTGATTTTGAGAAAGTATTTTTGTTCAGTGTAATGGAGGCCTTCTAGCAAAAGGAGGACTAGGGGTAGGGGAATACTCTTGCTATTTCTATTTCATTTGTCAGCAGTTTTTTTAAAAGAAATTGACTGTTTGGATCAATTTCTCTACAATTTGTTGCACTTGTTACATTTCTGTTTTCAAGGTTGATTTCAGAGAGTTGGTATTGGAAGATTGCATCTATGAGGAGTTGCCAAGAAGTTTGTTCCAAATGCTCTTTATTGTATGTATGAAACTTCTGGGAATGGCTGTTGGGGATTAGAATGAGATATTATCAATACACTAGTGAATGGCAGCTCTATTTCTCTGAGTCAGATAATCCACAACTAAAATGGGTTACTTCAGTACACCAGTAAGCAAATAAGGTAAATGTGAAATCTGGTAAAACTGACATCCCTTTGTTTCTGTATAGGAATTGATTAAATTAGTATTTAATGGAGAGTGCTTGTTGATTTATCTTCAGAGAGCAAAGAACATTTGTATTAAATCAGTTGGTATGAGAGCTAAAATCTTTCCCAGTTACAATAGCCTTGTCACAATAGTTATTCATTAATATCCTCAATGTTAGATTATTACCACACTTCTCTTGTATAGTTCCAACTAAGTGTGATTATGAGCTGCGGTGGCACAGTGGTTAGAAAGCAATACTGCAGGCTATTTCTACTGATTGCCAGCTGACTTCAATTTGGCAGGTCGAATCTCACCAGGCTCAAGGTTGATTCAGCCTTCCATCCTTCCAAGGTTGGTAAAATGAGGATCCAGATTGTTGGGGGCAACTCTGTAAACTGCTTAGAGAGGGCTGTAAAAGCACTGTGAAGCAGTATATAAGTCTAAGTGCTATTGTTATTACATATTTCAATCCAGTAGACAATTAATTTACTTAGCTTCTTAAGTTCATATTTATTGGTGGTATGCTGACAACTATGATCTTATTAGCCAATAATCATTGTTTGGGGAGAAGAGGTCCTAAAAGGCTCTAATCAATAATATTTAAGGGGTTATCTGCTTCATTATAGCTTCAACACTTTTTCACTCTGATTAAGCTATTCTGCTATATTGGCTATAGGGGTAGGGGAGGGGCTAGAATACTTCATAGCAACCAAAGACATCTGTTCTTAACCATATTGAAGGCCAATTATGAAAACTGAATTGTGACTTCACAATGCAAGCTCCGTCCTTTTATACTTGTGTTGTGGCATCATACCAAAATACATAAATGCTAGATTTTGCATTGTTATACTGTGATGCTAATTTTGTTGGTCTTTATTGCCTTATGTGCAGATGCTTATGGTGACAATCTCCATTTTATGGAACAAATTTCTGACAGAAGATAGGCAAGCTCGCACTGAAATGTTTCTTTTTTCTAAAAGTAATATTCGATTTATTTAACATTATTGACATGCAATTGCTTATAAAGTATTAGTCTTCCTTATAAAATTAATGATGTCCATTTGAATAATTGAAATGAAATACTGCATTCTTGAAAACATTGTTAATAGTAAAAGAGAAGATAGAATGTACAGTATATATTCGCTTCAGATATTAAGGATCTCCAGTGTTTGTTTTTGTGTCTGGCAAAAAAAACCCCCAAATGATCAGAAATGTGTTATGTATATTTGGTCAAAGTAATGTTGATTATCTTAATGTGCTAATTTGTGAAACTCTGCTATTCATTTCTCTCATTTCTTCCCTGCTGAAGTGGCACACTTGGAGCAGGAACCATTAAAGTATTGTTCTTCTATTAAAACAATTTCCTTTTAGAAATGATTTGTAATTGAAATTTAAAATTAAATAAAAATTTAATTCATGAGACAAAAATAACACAGCTGAAATCCTGCCCTTAATCTTATGAAAATCTTTAATTTCTTTCTTTGTATTTTATTTTTAAGAAAATATTCCAAAGGCTATGTAAAATCTCATCTAAATATTTGTTTTAATACCTGTTTTTCAAATAGTAGTTGCTGCTGTTTGTTGTAGCTTCCTCCTATTGATCCTTGAACAAATTTTTCAATAGAGATTATACTATGTAGGTTGGTGACCTTTAATTGACTTTAATTGAAATTTGGCAAAATGGAATTGTATTTTACTACATGTTGATATATTGGGAAACGATATCATCTTTATTGTTAGCATTAACCCATTAACAATACTGAGCTCATTATATGAACCTCTCACTTTCCTAAATTATTGGAGCTCTCTTTCATTTTATAGCTGGCTTAAGTCCTGCTGAGATTCAGCAGTTATGGAAAGAAGTTACTGGAGTTCACAGTATGGAAGACAATGGCATTAAGCATGGTGGGCTAGACCTCACTACTAACAATTCTTCTTCTACTACCTCCTCTACCACTTCCAAAGCATCACCACCAATAATTCATCAGTCCATAGTGAATGGACAGTCATCAGTTTTAAATGCAAGACGAGACAGGTAATAAGAGAACTCATCTGCTTTTTCATCTCGTATAAATATTCATCAGTATGGCTCACCCAATTAACTTAAAATTGAGCAAGATGTTGCTTTGAACCTAGTCATTTTAATTTAGTTTTAAAAATTGACTATTTTAATCCGTTTTAACCAATGAAGAAAACTATCATACTTTCCCTGTCTGATTTATGGGATTGGTTACTGTTCTTTGGATATGTTTTTTTTCTGCCTTATAGCACACAAGGATGACCCTGGAAGAGGGATTCTCTAAATAAGCCAATCATGCAATGTAATTTTAAAAAATATATTTCTACTCCATTCTTCCTCCAAGAGCATAATTCAGCATACATGAATTTCTACTCTCTTAAACTAAGAGAGTTAAACTAAGAGATTGTGAAAGGACCAGATTCATTCATCCATATTAAATTTAAAGCCTAATCTCTACCTCTTCAAGCCACTACATAAAACTGGACTTATTTTATTTAAGTGATCTTGTTTAAGGGTCATAAGCTACACTGAAACTAAAGAACATCATACGAACCTATGAAGTGGTACCAGTAGTGTGCCATTGGTGATAAATAGCAACTGATTTTTCTGATCAAAATTGTTAATTGCTTGTGAATATATTATTCTATCCAAGTACACCATTTGGGGATTGAGATTCCAGATGCAAGCCACTAATTCCAGTCTTTTGTAATTAGTCAACTAACAGGGGAACCTAAGCTTCTTAGCACATTAGTGAGCACACAGTTCTTAGCACATTGGTGAGTAAGTATGTTGTATTCATTAACTTCAAAGTTGCTGTAGCAAACATTGCAACATTAGTCATAACTAATATTACCTGGACTGGAGACTATAATATTTATAAGCAATATTCACTAGGCAACCAAGAATAATGCCTACAGAGACCCATGGCAGTTTAAAAGGTTTTTGAGGTATTGCATAATATATCGTCAAGATTTGTTTATCTGAATGTATCATTTTCTCTTTGCTTCCATGCACACATATCTGGTACTTATATTCTATTGTTTCCGCATAACATCATTTCTGAAACATATAAGTGTTGTAGCAAGACTATAAACTTATAGTATTATATTGTAATTCTGATAGCACAATATATCTAGGATTTACCTCAGTGATATTTATTTATTTATTCTTTTCTTTTATTTATTTAGTAAATTTATATGCCACCCATCTCATTGTAGAACTGGGTAGCTTACAACATTTATGAAGTTTGCAAAAGAATAGCAAAGATGGTAATGCCATACTATGTTCAATAAAGTTAATTAAATGGAATCATATGTCCATTTGAATTCAAACTACTTACAGTAATAACTGTGGACAGTCAGTTTTAAATGCATCTTGAAGTTCAGCATCAATATGAAAATTAGATCATTTACACTTCACATCTTAATATATTAGTTAAAATGGCACAGAAGTAGTCACATATATAGCTTACATATAGCTATGGCAGCATCCTTACGTATATGAAGTACAATAATGTATACAAAGTATAGTATATTGGACACATTTGTCTTCTTTTATCTGCATTTACTAGAAAGATATGAATCCCAGGGTAAAGAGGGATATTGTAAAAGTAGTGACTTGTCTATCAGACAGGCAGATATGCACAAGTACACACACACACACACACATTTATTTGTTTGTTTGTTTGATTGATTGATATTTCACATTTCTAAACTGCCCACTTCCCTCAAAGAGGGGCTCTAGGCCCCTACATCCTATCTAATCCAACCCAACCAGGTCATTAACCATGGTCAGCTTTATTTACTTCTTGCCACAATCAAATGACTGGACTATACATGGAAGAGCCCATACCACGGGATTTGGACTGGAGAGTGGGGAAAGAGATGGTGGATGAATGCTTTTGCAAATTAGGTTGTGCTGTTCTCAAACCCCATTTGTTCAGGTGTTCTCTAAGTACTATGAGAAAAACCTGCAAGAACAACTCATGCATGTTTAGCTATGAATTTTGTGATCATGAAGCTATAGTTGAAGTGTAGCTGTCCTCATAGTCAGCTCTCAAGCCTGATTGCCATGGCCTCACTTACCTTGTATTCTATTTGAGATGATATGTAGCTTCTACTTCAACTCAAACTTAATGTCTGTTATAAATTCTTGCATGTGCCAGCACCTACAATTTGCACTAGATCAAAATTTCCTCACTACTTTGGTGATATAGAGAATGCTACTAATGTGCAAGAAGATCCTAGTCAAGGAGAAGCAACTAGAGTTGCTTTAAAGTTTGCATTATCCACTGTATCAAAGGGGTAATCATATAAAGCTATAGTTTTAACAATAGTTGCATCAGGTCTAATGACTTCAAATATTTTCCTTTTTTGTGGCTTCAGCAGCACAATGTCCCTATTACTGCTCTTTGTAGCAGCATCTGTATGACAGCTACATGTGTACTTAAGCATCCACTATGTTAAACTGAAAGATTTATAGTGTCTTGATAGCCACTCTGGCTTACAGAGTCCTCAGAGGAACGTGATTGCTTTAATGGTTGTGGTCATCAGCTGGTATTCTGGGACACCAGTGCCACCAGCTGAGAACTCAGGAGAGACAAGCTTCTGTTCCTTCTGACCATCAGTATGAGGTTGCTGTCAAAGATATTTCCTTTGCTATATTAGAGTATTATGAACGCTTCCATCAACACTGGGCCCTCTTTCAGCCTCACTGTGCCAGCTGGTGGCATTGCTATTACTACAGGAATAGTGGCCAACTTTAAGAAAAGTTTTGCTATTATATTTTGCCCTTACTTTTCCTTTCATTCCTTAGTAGCTACTCTGCCATTCCAGGTCTTTGAGATCTAGGTTTTTAAAAGGAAGACATCCATAATCTGGGGAATGGGGGTGGGGATGTAACAGTAGCAAAGCTGCAAAAGAAACCTTGATTTAAAACAGTGGAGCTCTGTTAATATATACTAGGTTATATATACCTGTCCCCAAATGGGTCATCCTTTCAGAGATATTTCCTTACCTAGTCAGAGAAACAGTGACCACAGGTAGACAAAAATGCAGTGGGTGAAGGAGTGATTTTTAACTTCCTACCAGCTCCCCATTGACTTTACTTGTGGTAAACTGTCAGGCAGCGTTAGAAATTACTCCTCTTCCTCAGCTGACCCACAAAACTGCCTGGTATTTTGCAGGGTAGAGAGGAAGAATATTGCAGTTTTGTGATAGGAGCCTTTCCCTTGCTGTCCACCACTGTTAAGAGATTTCAAAATTCAGCCTTGGTTCCAAAGCAGCCAATCACCAGTCCATTGTCAGGTTTGCTTCCAGCCAATTGGTGCAGGAACCAGAGGAAGGTGGGAAAGAGGGCAGAGGTGTGGTCCTCCAATTTTCCTTGCACCATGCAACCCAGGTTTCTGGGAAGTGTAGTCAGAAATTGCAGTGGTGCTGAAGCAGCCACAGCTTTCCCAAATTTAATTCCCAGAGAAGTCTTGTATCCTCACATTCTGTAGGTTAGTGCATTTGAGTTACCTTAGTTCAATAATTGTTGCCCTGTGTTTTCCAATTTCACCAACTGAAGGTTACAGACAAGAGTTTTAGTAGTATACAGATGTTCAACTGAGTAAGCAAAATCGTACACACACAAAACATCTAATTGGAAATATAAATTTTCTGCATATAAACAGACTGGCTATACTTGGAAGAATAAGGAAAAATGTGTTTTTATTTTTTAAGAGTTGAAAAGTAACAGAAGGATAGGGGAATTTGTCTCCCCTCCCCGCTTATATGTCATTTTATTTCTTTAGAATAAAAATAAAAGCACCCTAAAAGGCTCCTAAATGGGATGGGGAATTTCCTGTGGGAGACAGCCAGATACTCTCCATCTGTGGCTGTAATAGTAATCCATTCCAGTAATTTGTCAGTTGGTTACAGCAACAGTCCTGGTCCTCTATGGTAGCAAATCACAGGCACTTCAAGCTTTGACCTTTAAAACTTGCTAATTTCTTTCCCCTGAAGACTCCACCCTATCTATGCTTTCCCATTAATCTTAAACAGGATCAATTGAAGCATGGCTGAACCTAGGCTGAAAAGAAGCAACTAAACTTAAGAGGACAATTGTTACTCAGAACAGCTTGAATCAGTACAGTTCATTCTAAGAATTGGATAAATTCAGAATATTTTATCTCAACTCTGAAACAAAAGATTGAAAATATAGTGCATTTTATCAAAAAGGATCAAGTCTTTATTATTAATAATACATTTTATTTATAGTGAAATTGTTAATTTGAGGTCAAAAGTAAAACTGAGCATGCCATGCAGTACACTATTTCTTTTCATTTTTCATTAACGTTTCCATTTTTTTTCTTCTTTGAGCTGATTTGAACTTGCAATTGAAACTTCAGCAGGACAATTAGATTTTTGTGATTACCATAGGTGTTACTGTTTTGGTCCTTTTGACCCTTATCATAACCTTTCAAATTCAAGTGGTATGCTTTTGAGATGAATCTTATGTCATTATTTTGCTGCAGCTCATCCCACGAGGAGGCTGGAGCCTCTCATACTCTCTATGGCCATGGAGTTTGCAAATGGCCTGGATGTGAAAGTATTTGTGAAGATTTTGGACAGTTTTTAAAGTAAGTTGCTTTTGTTTTTTGTTTCCCCCCCCGAGTTTGATAGGTTATAAGATTACAAAGATATAAAACTGAGTTGTAAATATGTGGTATTGCTGAGTTGGCAAAATATATCACAAATAGAACACCAAAGCCTGTTCCACAAATAGAATTGTTCCCCTTTCTTTTATCTAAAATAATTCTTAAAAAAATTAGTAGCATGTTTTTTAACTTACCTCTGCAGAAATTTTCCTAGAAAATAACTTGTACTCTCTACAAGAGATAGAACAGCTATGGGCCTGTGGGCCTCAGGCAGTGTTCTAGATGTTGATGGGAATGGGATTCAGTACTATAGATGATATCTTGGTGGAAGAAGTAAGGGTGCTTAATTAGCAGTTACAATTATTGTTCTTATTATGAAACTGAATTTATTCATCAGTTCTTAAATGTAGTTTTCAAAGAAATCTCCATTATCAGAACCCTCTATTATTAAGTTTCTAAAAAAGGTGTTTGAAAGGTCCCTCCCAAAATTAAGATGGCCATCACAGCAGCACGATCAAAATTTTGCCCTTTTGTACATGTGTTGATATCACACATCCATGCAAAGGGACAGGGCTTTGGTAATTCTGCAACAGCTAACTTTTGGTTTCTTGGCTTGCAAACACTGCTGGGAGCTTCAGCACCTTTATAGAACTCAATTACCAAAGCTCCAATTTTCTTTACTCTGAGACAACAACCTGCATGGAACAAGGCTTCATGAGAGTACTACTTCTTAACCTTGAATGCAGAGCCCTTACTCACAGGCATTCCTCTTTTACTTTGGAAGACTGGGAGCATAAGAGAAATACATTCAGTTTTAATTTCTATGCCAATTTCCACAAAGAAATGTTGCAATACTATGTTCAATCCAACAAATGTGAAGGGGTAGCAAAAATCTTGACCAAAATACCACAGATTTTACTACATATATTGAATACAAATATTTTGTAAGAATATTCTCCCACATTCTGGGAGTTCAGTTAGTAGAGAATTTATAAGTTGACTGCCCGCTATTCCTTAGAATCATCCCTTACTGGTAAAAATGCCAAAAAATGTAAGTGTAGCTAGAACATATGAGCATAATTCCAAACATTTAATAATGTGTTTAAGAAGATAAAATATGCATTAGATAATTACAGTTTCTCTATCATCCCACCACATTATCATGTTTTTATATTGACCCTTTGTTTAATTTTATATCCTGTCATACTATGAAGTATAGAATGAAAATCCAGCATATTTGTTTGCATTTAGCATGAATGGGTGGAGTGTATGTTTAAAATTAGGAGAAACATCAGAGAAAAGTAAAATTATGAGCAAAGTATCTAACAATTTTATAAAGTTTGTGTAATTACAAACTTTATAAAATTATATTTTCTTTCTTATATTTTCTTTCTGTATACTGTGAAAGGACTGAACACAAATAGAGTCAGTTTGCTAAAACAGTCATGCAGAGCTTTAGTGAACAAAGAATCCTAATGAAAAGTTATATATAGGTTTATATAGATGAGTAACTTCACAAGCTGATGCTCTTATGTTGTCATGGTGGAACTAACAGGGTCAATGAACTGCTTCATGCTTCATCAACAATTAAGTTAATTAGTTCATTTGAAATTGCACTGCTTTGTTGCCATGATGTTGGTAGAAATGTTAGAAAGCGCTATGTTACAAATGACATAAAGCCAATGGAGGATAGACTCAGCAGTTTAACAGCAGAGCATAGAGGTACAGCTCATAATGGCTTTAGAAACAAGTGTTATTTTCATATGCCTGCGAGTTTACATACATATATTTCTTAACATATTTTAAGCCGCCCTGAGTCTCCGGAGAAGGG
>JANHZT010000131.1:165182-172682 GCA_032468215.1 Stegonotus admiraltiensis
ACAGTTCCTTATGTTGTGGTGACCCCCAACCATAAAATTATTCCTAAAACCATTGAAAATATGTGTTTTCCAATGGTGTTAGGTGACCCCTGTGAACCCCCAAAGGGTTCGACCCCCAAAGGGGTCACGACCCACAGGTTGAGAACCACTGGTGTAGATGCTCTCCATTAAAAAAAAAACCCTAACATTATCATTCCTAAAATGGCTAATGTAAATCAGAGCTCAGAATCATACTTTTACTTATAGTTTCAATAATTTGGGAGGTTGGGTGAAGAAGGGAAAGACAAATTACTAGAAATTTTGCATTTAGTATAATTGGAGAGAACACCACCAGACATAAGGCATATGTTAGTTAAAAACAGGATCCAATAAAATAATAAAGACTTAAATGTGGGAATCAAATGTTTAGTCCAGGTAGAAAATACATTTTGGACCAAAATAAGCTCTAGCAGAATTATATTTAATATTCTTTTTAGCACAGACCAATTAAACTGTAATCTATTTAAAGCATGTCTTCCTTTATAGCCCTAAACTGTTTTACTGTTACCATTTTATATTTTGTGGTCATTCTGCAAAAGAGATAGCTGACATACAATGGAAAAGTCTCATATAATACAAGCATGGGTTGCATGGGTCAGGGGCTGTGGGTTTTTGTTTTGTTTGTTTTGCATGGTTTGGATTCCTTTTTTTTTTTTGCCTGAAAATTAAGCAGTGGGAAATGAAATAACTGTAGCATTATTATTCTCTTTCATTTTATATACGAGGACTTTGCTTTATTTACCCATCCAAATCCTCAGAGGGGTGTGTGTGTGTGTGTGTGTGTGTGTGTGTGTTTGCAATTATTACAAATATTTGGATTTTATACTAATCAGTACCTTATTCTGAATCCAGCACAAAACACAAGGACAATCAATTATGAGTTTGGCATGGAAAAGAAGTTTTTACACTAAAGTTTTAGAGTATTCATTTAATGTATTGTTTAGTATATTAAAGTTAATTTTGCTGGCATAGTGCTTTTAGGGTTTTTATCTACAGTATGTATATGATACTATTTGGCCCTTTAAAAATTGAAAGATCATTTATTTTTGCATTTTAGATATACAAAACTAAATATAATTGTTGAGTACTATATTATAATATAGTAATATAACCAAAGGAGAGGGCCACAAATAATCCTGGTCCTTTTATGAACCCTGTTGAAGGTTTTCTTTGAGGTGCAATTTATATTTACAGATATGTTGTAATATAAAAGTCCCAATGGACTTTCTGCTTTCAGGGTGACCAATTATGAGTTTTTCCCTCCCCCCTCTTTTGTATGACTATAGAAATGTAAGGTCCATACATTGTAATGAGACCTAGAACATTGTTGATGTCAGTTTAGTGGCAGAGTTCAACATTTCACACTGCCTAGTCCCTGTCACTATTGAATTAGATTGATTATGGTAGATTGCAGGGGGCACTAACTGAACCTCATGGGAATGGATGAAAAGTATAGACAGTCTTGGCAGGCACCATGCTATGAGGCCCCTTCACCTCTTCACAGCTGTTGGCGCTAGCCTATTGCTAATAGTGTCCATAGGACTGTAAAGAGACACTATGGGACATCTAATTTACAGACCTAGTAACTTGCTACTGTTGAGTCAGTAATGACCTCAATTCTCTTATTGACAAAAAGATGAAGCATTATTTGTTTTCTCTGACCTTTTAAACATGACAAAAGTTATACAGCTTTCTTCTTTCTCTCCCTCCACTCCTTAAAATCCAAGTTCCCTTTCCCTCTCTGTAAAAGTTTTCACATAGGCTTTGACATAGGCTTTGATATGCAGGAACATTACTCCATAACAGTCTCCAAGATAAGATGTATCACATGAAATAAAATAGCTGTTATTAGTCATTTCTAAAATGCTTCTGATCTCACACTTTCTTTAACAGCTTTCTAAAGAACGTGAACGTCTTCAGGCAATGATGACCCACTTGCACATGCGACCTTCAGAGCCCAAGCCATCTCCAAAACCTGTAAGTGCATATTGCTTTATAAACAGTAAATAGGTCTACAAATGTAATAGACTAAGAAAATGAGCAATTTACTGACAGTTGGAAAACAATAAGTGTGATGAAAAATATGGCAATAAAATGAAGGTAAAATGCAATTGCTTGTCAAATTGCATGTTTCTTTAAAAGTAATGCTATCTTTTACAAAATCTGTCCAATCTGTGCCATAGGGGACACTAAACAAGCACACCTATAAGTGCACAAATCACTCCCTTTCTGCTGAAGCTAGAAAGAATATCATTTTTGAAATACTCACAAAAGTTGTTTTGAAATACCTGAAGTTCAGCTGACACAGAAGTAGTAAAGAAATAGTAGCCTAACACAAGGCTATATAAGTACATGGGTTGATGCTGCAGTTTACCCTGTCATTTAAAATATCCATCAGAAAAGACATTGCGTTTTGTAATATTTTTGTCATTGGAGAGAAGCAAATTGTTCATCTGGTATCAGCAATGCTACAGTGGGTATCTACTCCACTTTTGATAAAGGTGTGAGTTACTGATATATCACTGCCTGTTTCTGAATTAGAACTGATAATGGAATAAAATATGTAGCCTTTCTCAACAGCCTTCTAAAATATATTTGCAAGTTATATATACATCTCGGTGTATGTCAGGCTACACTGCTTGCTTCATATAATTCGATAAAAAAAAATTCTAGTGAGACCACATTGGAATACTTTGTCTATTTCTGGTCACCACAATACAAAAAAGATGTCTCTTCCAGCCTTATGATTTAATGTTCTATGTAGCCAATAATCTTTGGGGAAAAAATAGAGAAAAACAGCATACAATTTTAAAAAAAACATTCCTGTATATCATAACCTCCTAAATATTCCTTAAAACAATGGAAGAGATTTTGTAATTTTTTTCCACAAAACTGCATATTTCAAATACTTTGTTTCAAAGCATATCCTTAGGATTATCAGATATGGAGAGCATAAATCAGGACCACCATCAGTAATCTGAATTAACATTTTCTACATCTCTCTTCTGCCATCTAGTGATTCTTTGGACTTTTTCACATCCCAAACTGATTGCTCTGTGATTTATAACTTGGTAGTTGCTCCTCTGAGTTTTCAATGATTGGTAGCATTTTTATATACTGTATGGATGTAAGTCTTCAACATTTGTTTTCCATAATTAACTGTTTATTGCCTTAAGTATAAGTTTGCACTACAGTACTAAATATGTCCGCTTTTTCATTTTTTTCAAATGATTGTTTTTGTTCATTTTTAGTATGTTCACTTGGCTCCCAAATATTTCTTAATAGTGTAGAAAATGTGTGGACAATATTTTTGCATCATAGAATTGTTTTAATGTCAATGAGTGAATTCATTACAAATTTTAGAACTATCCCATATTTACTGTTTTGACTATCTCATTACAATAAATTTAGTTTTCTACTGTTTTCTATAGTGTAAGATAGATATCCACATGACAGAGTAATTGTCTCATAAATCCATCAGAAATCTGCAGCTTGTTCTTTTCCAATTAATTATTCAATCAGTAAATTTTTTAAAACTCCAGCAGCATGGTTACATCTACACTAATAAAGAATTTTCAGCCTATAATCCAAAACAGAACCTGAATGAATAATGTAATTGAAGTATTACATTACATAAACCACACATGAAAGAATTGCTAATTGCGTTTGATGGTGGGCAATTAGTACAGAATCTTAGATTAGCAATTTAAAGTGAAAGCACAGTTTAAAGTTCCCTTTGGAACTAGAAATATCTGAAGTAGTGAACTAATACTGTCTTCAAATTGGTTTGGGAGAAAAGTGGTAAATACCACCAAAAAAAAAATCCTAAAATGTACAAAAGAAGCTTCAAAATTGATATGATAGTAGAGAATTATGGTCTCATGTGCAGTGGTTCAGTTAAGGTGGCCCACACATTTGATAACTATTAATAGCATGAATTTATTACCAAGGAAAAATGAGCTCTGTTGGTTCATCATTACACCCTAAACAGCTATCAATACATGAACACAAGGTGCAACTGCAATGTATATTATATGACCCCATTTACTCTCTGAATAGTACTTCATTAAACGGTACCTTTTGGCCATGCTATGGATGGATGAAAATCAAAGTTATCATGGCTGTGAGTCCTGAATAATGAGTTTCCCCCAACCTTGAATATATTCAGATGAGCTGAGTGATCATCCTATGTTTTACATGCTTTTCTTTAGTTAATAATAAATTCTATTTTATCAGCTCATGATTCCATGCCTACAAACATGTCATGCTTATTATTGCTGCCTAGAAGAATAACTTACCATAACGCTGTAAACATAAAGGTTGACATACATACTAACCCTAGCATTTCCAAACCTGTCTGTGTTTTATCAATAAGGTTGCAGCATGTACAACCTTCCCATAGAATTTTATTTTATTTTCATTGTGATAAAAAAAATTGGGGTGGAAATAGCAGGATATCAATTTAATGTATGTGTGTGTAATTAAATAAAATATACTATTGACATGTCAGTTTAGAATTTGTTGTAGTATATGTAGTATACTACTACTTTGATATGTAGTAGCAAGAACAATTGATATTGCTTCAATTTATAACTTACATAAAATCAAAGATACTTTTGTACCTCTTGGGCATTTCATCACTATACTGAAGACAGCATCGAGCAAAATCATTATATTTTCCTTCCTCCCTCCACCCCATATGTACTTAACAAAGAAAAACAGTTTGTGACTTATAAGGAACAGATGCACTCGGGGATGCCTTGAGGGCACCAGTCGTTATTATTATACTGCTAATGCTCTTTTGCTGGCTGCTGCCCAAGAAAGCCAAACAATTAGCTGGCATATGTTAATTTTTGTTTCCCTAACAAATCTCTCTACTGACTAGATGTGTAAAACAAATCCACAAAGAAAGATCAATCAATGCTGCATGCCATTGAAAAGCAGTCTATCTTAAGTGTATTTGGGTCCTGAAAAGCAGGTGTTACTAGATTAGGAATAAAAACCAAGTCACCTCTGTTTAGTCAATCAAGGCACACTTACTGCCCAACTTCTATCCATTTTAGTGCTAGATAATGCATAATATCCCTATAGATAGTGCTTTTCCGATAATTTCAACAAGCCATTATTAAGTTCTGCATATTGAAAGATACTGTAGAAAATTATTGTAGCTTTGATTGGTACCAACCAAGGATAAGGCAGAAATCATTTGGGGGGTTACTGTCATGATTATCCATTTTGCTAATTGGATGCTATTTATGACAAAAGATGTATGGTAAATATGACAGAGTTAATATGCATTTTTGATAATGAGTAGCAAGGCTTTTCTTGCTGGGGGTGTAATGAAGGGCACACAGCTTGCATGTATTTTCACCTTCTTTCTTTTTTTCTCCTCACTCTGACATCCTCTTTCTAGGGTATATCAACCATAAGTGACACTATAATCATAAATTGAAAATGATACTTCCAGAGGAATTGGCAAACTTGACATTTCATTATATTTGTTAACACATGCCACAAATGATTGTTAGTGAAGAAATTCCATTTCCCTCTCTCCATCTCCAATCAGATTTAATTTGAAAATTTTCAGCGTCCTCTGGCTAATTTGCAATTAAGACAATTTTGTTTGAATATGTAGTAATGTCATTACCATTCCACCAAATTAGCAAGGAGACTAAAGGTCAGTGTAAAATTTTCCAGCTGGTTGGAGCCTCTCAGCTGAGATTTGGGACTGAAGAAAGGAAATCCAGCAGCATCACAATAGGAACTTATTTTGAGTCACTTTGGCCAAAAGCAAAAACACTTCTGGGTTCTCATCCTGGGACTTCAACCAGGGACTAGCCTGCCCTGCAAAAGAGCCTGTCAATAATAAACTACAGGATACTGTAGGGGTAGACTGTTGAGTCAAGTCCAGTAGGACTAGCAGAATAGTCCTGAGTGACATTACTGAAGATTAGAGGATCACCTAATTATAGATTTTATTATGCAGTTTCATCCTGTAATTAGCTGAGCTTGGCTTCTTCCTTTTGCAGCTTATTAGTGGCTACATAGCCATAGAAAATTCTTTTCTCATCTGTCAAACCATTTAAATACTTCTCCCTGCCTTTTTTTTTTCTTCATGTAACTTCCTCTGGCTTCCTTCCTGGACCTCTGTAGTTAAATCTGGTGTCTACTGTCACCATGTCAAAGAACATCTTGGAAACATCTCCTCAGAGTTTACCTCAAACACCTACTACTCCAACAGCCCCAATTACTCCAATTACCCAGGGACCCTCAGTCATCACCCCTGCCAGCATACCCAATGTGGGAGCCATTCGAAGGCGACATTCAGATAAATACAACATTCCCATGTCATCAGGTAAGTTCATGTGTTTAAGTATCTGAAACATCCATAGAGGCATTTAGCGAATAAGACCTAGGAAGTTCAAGATATGCTTTATTTTCTTAAATATATAAAATCATGCTTAGTATCTGAACATCTATATATGACTTCAATGGAGAGTTTGCTGGTTTATCAATAATCTTTGAAAGAAAGTGATTATAGAGTTTTCTGACTGATTTTTAAATAGCTGTTATTTCATGACAATGATAGGGCTGGAATGAAAGATAGGAAACATGCCATGTCACATAAGAAGATACTCTGATTAATACATAAAAAATGGCCCGACGTTGGTAGTGAATGCTAATATCAATGCAAATATTTCACAAATGCAAGTCAAGATGTTCTGAAGTGCAGGTAACCCTTTTTATCAGTGCCCTGGGTTATGCCTGTTCACACCAATAACAACACGTTTCCATTTTTTTAAACAGAAATTGCCCCAAACTATGAGTTTTATAAAAATGCAGATGTCAGACCTCCATTTACTTATGCAACTCTCATAAGGCAGGTAAGGTGAAAGAGAATTTACTTTTACTGATTACATTAGAACGTGTGAAAGCTTGCTAGAGAACGGAATACTGTCTAAGCTTGTTAAGAAACCATTATTTTGTATCAATCTATATCTTGTCTCTCTCATTTCAGGCTATCATGGAATCAACTGACAGGCAGTTAACACTCAATGAAATTTATAGCTGGTTTACACGGACATTTGCCTATTTCAGGCGCAATGCAGCCACTTGGAAGGTAACGTTTATGTGTGTGTGTCTGTGAAAGAGAATGTGTGTATCAGTGCAAGCTGTTTTAAAAGAATGTCTAGGCAAGTCTCTTAAGATAGGGCCAGGAACATTTATTTACATGACATAAGCAGATTAGTATCTGCTTCCCTTCTTTTTAACCTGCCTCTTGAATGGAATGAATTCCCTCTCTCAAAATGACAAGTGAAAGAATAATTCTGCCTCTGATATAGTTTTCTAATTTGGTGCAATTAATAGCTGAGGCTTGGCAGAGAAATGAGGGCCTGACACACTAATTACAGTGTGAGCACTCAATCATCAACACCTTTCTTAGTCGCACCATATTACTTT
>JANHZT010000131.1:175182-176240 GCA_032468215.1 Stegonotus admiraltiensis
GCTTATTCCCAGGGAAGTTTATGTGAAATTGCAACTGGAATATGCCACATAGCTTGGGTTAGAAGAAAACTGTTTTACTTTGTAGGAATCTCTTATTTTCAATGTGCATGTAGGCTTTTTTCATAGCTTTATTATTTTAAATACATGTTAGAAAAGTATTTTCCCTATATTAAAATAGCCTCACAGGGCATGTATTCCCTGTGTGTTAGCTCTTGATATTGGCTTCTTTTTACACTAAACATTTGACAAAAGTTAGAAGTCATTCAAGAAGACTTGGTTCTTTCAGTTGGCTTGAGGCCCAACAGGGAAGCATTACACTGGAGGTGGTTGATAGATTAAGAGAAAATTCCACCTCCCCATCTTTTAATTGTAATGTTACTCTGGAATGTAATTCTATTTTTTTTTGTTCTTAGAAATATTTATTTTTTTATAGTTTTATTGATTTTAATGTTGTAAGCTGCCCAGAATCACCATGAGGTGAGAGAGGCAGCAAATAATTCTAATAAACAAGAATTTAAAATGTTTATTTTAAACCATAAGTTATTAACCGCAAAATTACATTCTTTTTGTGTGCAATATTTATAGAAAGGTCTTACAGAATAATATTTGTACAGTATACTGTTTTTTGCATCTTAAATGTAGAAACGTCTACGTTTATTCATGTACATTAATTTGACATATTATAATTAGATTACAATCTATAGAATGCATGTGTAAGTATGTAGAAAAGCTATGCCATTGTTGGGGAAAAATTTTTTCTTTGACCCACCATTTAATGAATTCATTTTGTGACAATAGTCAACTACTTTTTCAACGTGCTAGAATTTTCTAACTTCCTCTGTAAAAAAAGATCTGGCCATTCCATGTGGAAATGAGGGGGGGGTGTATGTGAAATGGAATCTCACATTGGATAATCACACAGTCTGTTGTTGAAATATTGTAAGAGGGAAGAAGAAAAAGGAAAGGATAAATGGAGGAAAGTTCTGTGAGTGAACTCTAAATTAAATGTTCTGTGAGAAACATGTAGAAGAGTTTATTTCCTTATTTTCCTATGCATC
>JANHZT010000131.1:195819-208312 GCA_032468215.1 Stegonotus admiraltiensis
CTTTGGTTTTTGGGTTGGTCTGACTTTTCAGTGAAGAGGTCAGATGCAGGTAATCTTCAACGTACGACCACAATGGAACCAAGGGACCTCATAACCTGATTATGGTTATTGCTTTACAAACCGTTTTTGTTTTCCACAGAAGGTGGCTGCTAGAGCTTAACATAAGTACCAGTTCCATGTGATGGGCCTGGGTCTTGCAAACTAAGCTCATTGTATTCTTTGCTGAAATCAGCAAATAGACTTAAAGAGAAACACAGTCATCTATCACGCCAAATAAAAGGACAAAATGGCTTTCGAAAGGGTTTTCCCCACTTACCCAAAAGACTTTTTGAAAGCTTCTACCTCTGCAAAAGAAAAAAAAAAAAGAAATCAGAACAATTATGGCAGATTGCATGAATTGTGAGATCATCACAGTAACTGCTATTTTTCATTACATTTGTCTTTGGGTCATGATAACAGAAGGTTTAAAATAGTGACATCAAAAGAAAGCTTAACATGTGAATGAGGGTTTTCCCCAAGTCATCTGGGATCCCTGATATATGGATGACTGAAAGGAACTGATATTTCTTTCAATTGCATGTTCAAAGACTCTGATGGACTGGAAGTTACAGTGATAATTGGACCATCAGGAAGGTGGCCTAAGACTACAATGCTAAAGTATGCATACCTCAGTTACAAACCTTTTTGAAAGGAAGTCTCAGCCACAGAATGCTTATACCTGTAGAGTTTTGCATGGGTTTTATATAAATACAGTTTAAAGGAAAAAATAGCTGCTTGCACATTATACCAGAAAAACCTCCAAAACTGCAATTGCTTTGAAAAATAGACTTTAGGTTTTTTGGAGTTTTCTGAGATGCTTGGTCTGTATTTTGATAATTGTGCATATTATGTAAAAATGTTGGTGGACCCATAAAATGACCAGACTTTTTCTAAGAAAAATGTTGCTTTAATGCATTTCATGAATTTTTACTCTGATATCATTGCTTGCTAGTAATAGCAAACCTGCTTTTCTGCATCTGCTTTGCGTAGCTATTGTAAGGCTTTGAACTAATGTATGTATTTATTGCTTGAACTTATGTGCATACCTTATAAAGCATAATGTCTGACAATTTAAATGGCTCATGTATTCTTGCTTCTAACATAAGCTGATAATGGGGACTATGATCTTTTGTATACAGCAGATTTTAACTGTAGCACAACATCTGTTTATGTATTGGTGGAATATACCTGTTTTATTTATCTTTTTTTGAGGTAAACTAATTTTTGATACTTTTCATTACTGTGTACTGTGTTCATACCTAGAATTCTCTGACGTTAGAAGTCATGGTTGAGAATTGTAACAGCTGTTGTTCATTCTGTATTCATGGCTCTCACTGCTGAATAAAATAAAGGACCAAACTTAGGATTTGAAAGAAAACTGTCTACCTCTAACACCAGGGAGTTATCAGATTTTATTTTACATAGTTTTAGTCTACAAAGACAAATTGCTTAAACCTAATGGATTTAAACCTTATGTTCTATATGGTTGAATTCATGACACAGTTGTACTGTTTCAAAATCAATTAAAATGTCATTTGAATATTATAAGCATTAGGTACTGCTAACTGGGTTTTCTTTTGATAACTCAGATATGAGAAAATGATGATCAGCATTCTGTGTTTACAGTTCTTTAATTTCAGAAAATGTGATTTGGGTTGTTGTTGTTTTTTGGTCGTTGTTTTGTTTTATTTTTTGTAATGAAAGAATTAAAGTCTAGCCAGCTAGGAGTTCAGCAAATGATCTTTATTTCTGAGGAAAAAAAGAGATGAAGGATTTGACTGTCCTGGTCCGAACCAATTTCAAGGTGTTATGGTTTGTTTCTCTGATTCCTCAAATTGGACATTCACTTTTGGATATTCTCCTTCAGAATTTAGCTAATATATTCCAATACTGGAGTACATTTTTTAAAGACTAGTGTAATTACTGCTTATAAAGCACTTACAAACCCTTCCCTTGTTATTGCAAAAGTGCAAATCAGAATGGGTTTTGTCCATAAATCAGGCATATTTAACAAAGAACATGTAAATTTTACTATGGCATTAATGTATACAGTGTTTTCACTGCTTCTGGATGTAAAAACTGTAAATGAAGCCATTTCATTCACTTGCTTACATTTCTGGTGTATAAATAAAAGTCTTAATTCTTTTTGACCCATTTATAACCCACAAGGTTTTAATTCTTTTCTCAGAAGTCATGCTTCCACCCTATAAACTCAGTTCCTGCATGTTTATGTAGGAATCATATAATGTTTGGCAGCGTGGTTATGATGAACTTTGGAGGTGCCCCAAGGGCTGTAAAAGGAAGATTAAAGGACAGGTTGGCAGAACCTATCACCTGCTTTACTAAATACTACACACTCATTTATTTATGCTTATCTACCTAAGCTTATAATGAACACACGTTCTAGTCTGAATTATCTAACAACAAAATAATAGAGTAATCAGATCAGGTCAAACATTTATTTGAGAACATGGGAAACCATCAAATAGAAATAGGGACAATAGTATTAGGTGCTCTAAAACTTACATGTAGTTATTGTGATTAATTTGATAGTTTTATACTCCATGATTTGTCTAATCACTTTAATGTGCAAGTGAACTATATCCTATCAAGTCTTGAAGAATCTCTCATTTGATTAATTGGCATTTAATTCTACGTCTGGAAAGTCACAGAAAAAAACACACCCTATCCCCTTACTCCTCATCATGTGTATTGTTTAGAGCAAGTACATCCTTACACATATTTTTCTTACCCTGTCTTGTAAACTCTTATCCATATTTTTTCTAAGCACCAACATATCTTTAATAAATAGTTAATTTAGCAGTCTCTCATTATGCTCTTGCTATCTTGTTAATTCTTCCTCCAATACGGCATCTTCTTTCATGGTGCGATGACCAAAATTATACAAAATGTAGTTGAGTATATTAAAGGCACTATGACACTGACAGGTTTATTAATTAATTTCTTGCTAAGTCCCAACATAAAATTCCCTTCTCAGCTGTTCTGTACCATGTAATTTTTTTAAAAAAAACTATTAATCACATGCAGTAGCCAGTCTAATATGAAGTGCTTTCTGTGCTATTAATCTGTTAGGGAAGGGATAACTACATCTTTTCAAGCTAAAAGTCAATTTTGAGTCTACTCTGTTGCACAGTTCCAACTGTAAGAAAAGAACAGCAAAAGTATAAAACATAAAGAACAATAATAATCATTAACAGCACATAAAAATGTAGTTAGTCTGAACCTGGGGTCATTTGATCTATCCCTGAACCTATTCTTTTTCAGTAGGCTGAGATTATAGGGTCCTCCTTTGGTGACCAGGAAGATAACTTCGTAGTTAGTTCAGCTACTATTCTTGGACAGTGAAAATGGAACTCAGGAATTGTATATAATGGATCTGCATTCCCAGGGAGAGACTATAGGACTTAAAGTTGGCTGTTTTGTGTAACCAAGTACCATATCTGTAGAAGCCATCTTGTCTACAGTATCTCATAATGCTTGATGGCTCTTCCCAAGTTACTGCTCTATAAATATTTATTAGTGGGACCCCTATGGTTAGAGTTGCAGATGCAACCACCTCCTGACCATATAAATGGCAGGAGGAAACTGTTTCTGCTAGCTGAGTACACAGAGTAATCCATTCTCATATTTTGATACAGGATTGTATAATTCATTTTTCCAGTTTCCTTATTTTTAAGAGGGGACATTTTGAGATATTTTAAAGTATTTTCTTACAGTTCACATACATCTAGTCTGTACCCTCTTTGTCCCTAGTTAGAAGAACCTTGGCAGAAATAAGGAAGTTAAAGCTCATACGTTTGATGGAATTTGGAATTGACCTTGCCTAGTAACAAGGTACAATCTTAGTAACATCTTTATTTGATTGAAAAACACAGAGGAAGAAGGAAATTCCATAATTCTGGTTGCTGGTGTCTATTGCAGTGCCAATCAATGATTGACCAAGTCATTTGTTAGATTTTGGTGATGGCTGGGAATTTAGAAACTAACATGAATTATACTGCAGGAGTTGAAAGTCAATTCAATTTTCAGGCACATAGTTAATCCATCCTGGCACTGGATACAGAACTCGGTCTTGAGACAGAATCACTTCAAGAATTCCCCAGGAATTTTATTTCCATCATGGACGAGATTTCCTGGGATTAAATGGGGTGATTTGTTTGACTTGTCTGCTTCTTTGTGTAGAGTTCTATCTTCACTATGGTTTTGGAACTGGAAAAAGTACTCCTCTATTCTATTATCTGCTATCACAAACACATTGATTAGAGGAAGATCTCATTTTATGAGATCATCGTATAAACATCTGGGTATCCAGATGTTGTGCCAATTGTTCCTGAGACAAGCATTGACAACTCAGCTAGTTAACTATAATGTTCAATTATCTCTGTCTGTATTGTATTGACATGAACAGTAAATATCTCAACCTGGTGTCAAAATGGCATCCTTATGTATATGACCTTTTTCTGAAGGCCCTTTAATCTGGTCCACCTTGATTGTTGACATAGACTTGGCATAATATTTCTTCCTTACTGGTAGGTATCACCCACTTATCTGATTGGCTAGTTCATTTACAGTTACATGTATTTCATAACTCTGGTTAGTTTTTAGGCAGTATCTGCTTGGGAGATCCACTGCAATACTCTGTCTTGGAAAAGGGCTCCTAACTTCAGAGACAGTGGCGGATTGGCCGGAGTGAGCCACCAATCCAATTATTAGACCATCTTGTTTAGAATTGTTGAAATAGATGTCAATCTGGTCCTGGAGTGGCAGAAAGAACATTGGGTGCAATCTGGAGTGGAAATAGGATCATGGTTCTGAGTCCACATTTAATGGCTATAATTTCACATTCTTGTTTGCATATTGAAGATCAGTAACTGGTAAAACTCAGTGTCCTGTCTATTAGAATGTAGATATTCCTTTTAGTAATTTGAGAGAGATAGTTTGGTTTTCAATTGAACAACTTCATTTTTCTCCAATGCCTCTGGAGGCCATTGTCCGTTTTTCCATATACCTCTGGTCTGGTCAGTCTGTGATTGTTCAATGTTCTCCCAATCCCTCATCTTTGGCTGTCATTTGGCTTCATTACTCTGGCCTCTTTTGGGCATGTTGATCAGATCAGTCTGTGTCTGCTAAAATTACACCACCACCATCCCACATGCAGAGAGTACATGGAGATGATACTGAAATGTTATTACTCATTATCCCCATGATTTTCACTTTTTTTTTGTTCTTCTATTCTCAATGTTTAATACATAGTTAAGAGAAAAACCATTGTTTCTTCATAGTACACAGAACTAAAAACTGAATTTCCTTGACAATTATAAGAAATTTTGACAAAATAAGAAATTTTAAGCCGTTTCTTCTAGCAAAAAGTGGAGCAGTCAGTTTCTAATAATTCACTGCAAGATCAGATTCCATATTTAATATCTTAATATACATAAATGTACACTTGATAATAATGAACTGGGCTTATAATTTTCTTTTGTATTCCTTCAATCTTCAAGTATATTTTTGGAGATCTCAATTTTTATTTATTTGTATCCCTTTATTTTTACAAATAATTCATATCTTATCAACACACTTTCCTTTATCTATTTTCCCCATAATAACAACCCTGTCAAATTCCGTAAATATCACCTTCAAATCTGGTCATTTCACTCATCACTTCTGAGTTCAGATCCTTTGCAAACTATTGAAAAGTACTGATCCTAACAGATCCTTACATTTCACACTATACATATTAACTGTGCATTTCTTTAATCAGTTATTTATATCTTATCCCATGATTCCTGTATTTGCTCAAGATTATTTAACATTATTTGTTCATAAGCAATAATGCAATCCATTTCCTTGTTTACTATTGGTCCCAACTGAACTAGGGAGATGATAGCAGAGGTTGATATGATAATGGAAATGTTTTTGATAAGGGCTTTTCTGTTTTTGTTTTTCTTCATTGTTTAAAAAGATGTTATTATTATTATAGCCATCTTCCTACTAAATAGCCTCATGACAATAAACTTATTCTTTGAATAATGTGTGAAATGACCCAAAGAGATACAGAAGACTGCAAGATGAACAAAAATAATTTAGGAATACAGTCTACTATGAGAACAAAATCTGTTATGTGGCAATGCTGCTATGTATTGAATATATGATCATCATTTTTTTCCTGCAGAAATTACCTAGACAACTTGCTTGTATAAGTAAAAATGTCTGATTCAAGACCTGACATTTTGGGTCAATCATAGCCCTTTTCTAGATAAGGGATTGAAGTTCTGCCATAGAAATTACTAAGCAGATAATTATTTATTTTTGTTATGTTCCAATCAACTTATATTACTTTGTATAGATGTTTAAACAGTATACACCTCATATAGATGTTTAAACATAAAAAAAGCTGTTCATGTAATCTCAAAGCCAAGAATGAGTGTTTCTGAAACTCTTTATTGAGACATGAAGATGGAAGATCTCAAAACGTTAAAGTCCATATCTGATATCATTTTTAAAAGTTTGAAATGAAAATATGTTATTTACTAATTAGAGCATTTTTCCAAGTGCCAAAGCTAGTGCTATAATTCCTCTTACATCTCTTACAGGTTCGGTTCATTAAGTATTCAGTATTTACAGTATATATTAATATGGTAGCCTATCTTTCTTATAAACTTATTTATACTGTAGCTGCCTTATTCCTCCTATTTACTGTTTCATGACAACATTCTATTTTATATTCCTATATAGAAAACTGCTAAATACTTAAAAGTCATTTACAAGTCTCCATCTGAAGCAGAAGTCTTTGCAGAAAAAACAAGAATCCCTAGTTATAACTCTGTTCAGTTGAATGATTTAACTGAAAGTGAATTTCTCCCTTCATTTAATAGCAGAAATAGATAAGAAGTATATAAATAAATAAATAACTTTCCTTTGGGAAATAGTGAAACAAGTAACTTAAGAATAACCGAGCCTCAGTTATAACTTCCTTGGTGTCTTCCAGATATCTATGCCTTCTATAATCTTCAAACAGCATAATCAGTGGTGTGATTCAGCTGGTTCGTACCAGTTCAGCTGAACCAGTATCTACCTTTTTGTGCAGTTTAGCAAATCGGCTGAAAATAAAGTGCAAGAGAGGGTTTTTTGCTTCTCTCTCCCTTCAGTTAATAGCTCTGGGTAGACAGCCAAGAACCACTTAACAGGCAAATACTTAGTCGTGATAACAAAACCGTAGGAATGAAGCCTTGAATAAACAATAGAAACTGACAGGATTATGGCAGGGAAATACCAGGAAACCCATCAATGACCCATCTAGGGATGGGATTAACCTCTTCCCTTGAGGAAGAAGAACAAGATTAGAAACATTTTCATTATAAAGGGTATTAACTAACACTTCTGCGATCAGTTGATATTCCCTGGAGTTCCCCAAGACCTTTTATAGCTGCTGCAGTGTTGGCTACTTCTTGTTTCTTCCTGTGGGGAAAAGATACAGGGTGGGACAATGATGCAGCTTGATCATAAAGGCCCTGAATTTAATGCATGTGTGGTCCAGCCAGTTGTATTGCTTCTGCTGTGAAGCACCCAATTTAGAACATAGAATAATAGAGTTAGAAGGGACCTCTGAGGTCTTCTAGTCTAATTCCGTGCTTGAGCAGGAGACCCTGTATCATTTCAAATAGTTGTCCCATCTCTTTTTGAAAGCCTCTAGTGATGGAGCACCCACAACTTCTGAAGGCAAGCTATTCCATTGGTTGATTGCTCTCACACTTAGGAAATTTCTCCTTAGTCCTAGGTTGCTTCTCTCTTTGGTTAGTTTCCATCAGGGGTGGGTTCTACTTACCTTTATTACTGGTTCGCATCATGCCCACGCGATAATCAGATTGCTTCTTATGACGTCTGGGTCAGTGGGCGGAGCCTCCCACTGGTTTTACTACCTGTTCTATAGAACAAGTACAAACCAGGGGCAACCCACCACTGGTTTCCATCCGTTGTTTCTTGACGTGCCTTCTGGTGCTTTGGAAAATAGATTGACCCCCTCATTTTTGTAGGCACCCCTCAAATATTGGAACAGTGTTATTTTATTGTGCTATTTTATTGTGAGTTGGGGAGATGTTTAGCAAAATTGATTAAATGGAAAAAAAGGCATGGTTGAATTTGCTTTTTAAATCCTGTCAGCACTTCTCTAGATAAAAAGTGAAATATCATTAAAAAGATCACCAGTATTATAGAGCTGGGGCAATGTCAGTTTGAAACAATCTCAAAATTTCCAATGGAAAGAGCACATAAAAGAGATATGGATGACTTTCCTACCTTTCTGTAGTTGACTAGGTTGTGCCAGTTTGATGAAAGGTGGATGTCTCAGCTCTCTTCTACCTGAGATCTTCTGCTTTTTGCACCCTGGTACCTCCACCTTTCTGTCTTAATGTAGCTGCTTAGTGATTTCTGCTGCCATTGCCTGTCAGTCACATGGATGTGTTTACCTGATGTTTTCCCACATAAGCCTGGCATGTGAGACAGGTAAGAATTTCACAGGCTATGCCATCATTGAAGAATAAACCAAAAAAGTAGAGAAAAATAAAGTGGATAAAAATGAAATAAATGCTGTAGTGTAAGGCATGTGACAAAGCAGTCAGCACCCCTTCTCCTTTAGAAGGACATCATTTTCACAAATGATTTATTTTGTCAGATGTTTATCCTGTCTTTATTACTTTATAAGGAACTCAAGGTGGAGAACTTATTTAATATTCTTTTCTCCTCTTAGTTTCCCCACAGCCCAGTGGTGGGTTGCCCCCGGTTCAGACTGGTTCTATAGAACCTGCAGTAAAACTGGAGGGAGGCTCCGCTCACTGACCCCGATGTCATCAGAACGCTTCTGCGGATGCGCAGCCCCATTGTGAACCAATAGTAAAGGTAAGTAGAACCAACTCCTGCCACAACCACAATCTAAGAAGTGGTTTGGTCTGGGAAAGAGTGACTGGTCACTATCTTTCTTTAAGCCTAAAGTGGGACTAGAACTCAGAGTCCCTTGGTTTCTAAGCCAGCACCTTAACTACTACTTTGTTTAAAAAGGAGAAAGAAATGACAAAATAACTTGTAAGAATTGCATGCAAAAACAGGGTTGGAGGAAACAAACTTGTAAAGCTGCAAACATCACAGATAACATTTTAGAATAATCTCCCATAGAATGATGTAAAAGACAAGAGAGGTTGTAGCAAATTACAATCTGAGATGGACCTGTTAGTTGGAGACTAGAATGACCAGTAGTACTTTGCAAATCTGAAGTCAAGATGCTTGTTATTTATTTGCACAAGGTGAGCATTCTTTTTATTTGAAAACTACTCGCTCTGGTGAGGTGAGCAGCAGCGCATGACAAAGAGTGGCTGGGAGGGGAGGGGCGAGGAGTGGCCGGGCATGGTGAGGAGAGGCCAGGGGAGGGGCCCCTCAATGTGAGTGACATCAGGTTGACCATGCCTACCCAGTCACATGACCACCCATCCATGCCTGCCCAGCCTGTTGTTAGGACAGAGAACCGGTTGTTAAATTATTTGAATCCCATCACTGATACATAATAATAATGTTCTGGAGAGAACATGATTACAGTTGTCAAGTTAATCATGTTATGAAACTGTATCCTCAATGGCAATCTAGAAGGAGGTTTGTCTGATCACAAAATTGTTGCCATAGTGGATATAACCAGGCACAAAAGAACAAGGATACATAAACACCAAGTAGTAAATGATGACCATCTTCCACCATATTCTGTGGAGCTTTTCTCTCAAGATACTGTCACAATTCCATCTTCTATTTCTATTTGAAATAGATGATTTAAAAAAAAAACACCTTGACAGTTCCCCTCCACCCAGTTTTATTTGCAAAGAATTCACATAAACTCAAAGTTTTCTTATAAATATTTATTTTCTTATAAATAATAATAATAATAATAATATTTTCTTATAAATAATAATAATGATAATATGCCAAGTAGGCTTTCAATTACATATTAAGTTAAGTATTGTGAGGCAGAAGGCTGAAGGGTACAAAGAGAAGAGTCCATGAAGTGATTGGTCTCCAAGGACACTTGGCTGATTATGTACCATCAAGGTGACCATATAAATAGATTTGCTTCCTGATGAGGAAACCCTGTCCCTAATCTGGTCTTTTAGGCCTTCCATTTCAACTGAGTCCATCCACCTTGCTGCATGTTTTCGAAATAATAGAGAACAGGACATGAATACAAATTCAAAACTGGTATTCCAGAAGTGTCTCATCCCATGAAAATCATGTGTTTATTAAAAACAAGATACCAAGAAAAATGTTCAGTCCACATAGGACATATAAGGGACATACACTTCTGTTGGAAACTCATTACTCACTTCTATGTTGCATGCATCTAACCCACTTTTAAATTTTAGGTAAAGCCATGTTTCAGTAGATATTTAATTAAAAACCTGTTTACAAATATTAGGACTATGTTTCCATTTAAGTATTACTTTATTAACTTTCCAACTTTCCATTAACCTTTACCCTTTTGCCCTTGATACCGTATTTTTCGGACTATAAGATGCACTGGACTATAAGACACACCTAAATTTACAGGAGGAAAACAAGAAAAAAAATAGATTTTGGCCTCTGTGCATCACATTTTCGCCCTCTCAGGCCCCCAGAAGCACTCTGCAGTGCTCCTCCCAGTCTGTTTTAGCCAAAAATGGGCCCATTTTTGGGCTCCCAAGCCCTCAGCATGTCTTGTTTTCACCCTCCCTCCCCCCCAGAAGCACTCTGCAGTGCTACGCATGGCCGGTTTTCACCAAAAATGGGTGAAAATGAGCCATGCGGAGCACTGCAGAATACTTCTGGGGGCCTGGGAGGGTGAAAACGCAATGCGCAGAGGGCTTGAGCACCCCAAAACAGGCCCTTTTTGGTAAAAATGAGCTGTGCGGACCACTGCAGAGTGCTTCTGGGGGCCTGGGAGGGTGAAAACATGACATGCGGAGGGCTTGGGAGCCCAAAAATGGCCCGTGTTTTGCTAAAGCGAGCCCATTTTTGGTGAAAACAGGCCGTGCGGAGCACTGCAGAGTGCTTCTGGAGGCCTGGGAGAGCAAAAATGTGACATGCTGAGGGTTCAGGAGGCCCAAAACACCCATATTCTGTCTATGAGACGCACCTAAATTTTCACCCACTTTTAAGGAGGGGGAAGGTGTGTCTTATACTCCAAAAAATATGGTACTTATTGCAGCTTTATTTCTTCAGTTATATCTGCTCAACTGTATCTTTGCCACCCGAATAAACCAAATCTTACCTCTACAGTCCTCCTGAATGCCTTTACAGAATGCCTTTATGGTTGTTTGGAAATGTTACAAGTGTTACACAAATTAGGAATTTGGCATGTTTTGCTGCCATTTCTTAAGAATAAAATTTGAGATGTCAATGCTGCTTTTTCAGTGTTCCCAAACACAATTGTCTGTGAAAAAAAATAAAAATAAACATTGCCAAGGATTACCTTTGGCAAATACTTCTTGAAAGGGGGAACTTGTATCAAGGTGCAATGCACATTTGTAAAGTGATCCTCATTCTTCTGTTTATTTTGATTTATCAAAAAAACCAAGTTGCTGCTTATACAAACTGACTATGGCAATGGCTATGTAGATAAATTTCCAGCACACAATGGAGCTTATTTTTTAGGAAAGTATATACTATATAGTGTAGGGTGAACTTTTACTTTCATAATTTATATAGGACAGTTTGGCAAAGTGCATGGTGCACATACAGAGCAGGAAATTACTAAATTGAGACTTGACTCAACAAGGCAACCTTTCTCATCAGCTTTAATTGAGAAATATGGACATGTGCACTCTAGTGTCATCATTGAAACAATAGAATTTCATTCAAAAACTCTTCAGGGAATTATGCTTAGAGGGAAATAAATTGAATGGGAGCAGCCACAGCCATGCCCACAAAACTGAAACAAAGGGATTGGGATCCTTTCTGTTCATTCCTCGGACTGCTTTTGGAAATTGATGTCTTGCAAGGACAATCAAGTGATTGCTTCCCTTTCTTCTTCTGTAACTGTTTTAGTCATAATAGAACATTTGCAACCCAGGATAAGTAGTTCAAGGTGGGCCAGCAATTTGGTATCCTTTTTATTTGACTTCTATCTGCTAAGAGCAACTCTCCTATCCCATAAGTGAGCTCAGGCTTCATTTGTTTCAATTTGCTTCCCCTATGGTCAGACGAGCAGGAGGCATTACTTGTTCCTTTGGTGTCACATCTCACAATAGGAATAATATCCCTGTACCAGGGGTGGGTTTCAAAACCTGTTGAAACCAGGTTGCTCGTGGGCACATGCGCTTGCGCACACACATGATGCTTCTGCTGTCAGATCCCTAAAAGTGATACTGCCATTCAAGTGGAGGAAGGGGGAGACTTGGATTCGATTTACTAGCATGGCCTG